>CADCXT010003263.1:0-19785 GCA_902806775.1 Microtus agrestis | reverse complement strand
TATACTAAAACTCTTCCAAGAAATAATCACTTTAATAAGGACAGAAAAAATATGATTATTAAAAATACCATAAAATTGTTCTTTATTTTGGCAAGAGTTTCAAACTCATCAATTATGGTTCAAATTTGCTCTAAATTGTAAAACTCTCTTGAACAAGGTTTATCGGTACTATTACATAATTTCTGCAATGGAAAGTTACCTTTCCCCATCCACTAAGCTTTAAAAAAACAGACAAATATACATCTCAATGGCAGATTAAGACTTTTTGTAGCTAAGCATAATTAAATTGGCAACAACCCAATGGTTTCTTTATCAGGGAACAAGGATATCTGTAAGGGATAAAAAGATACCAGCATTTTGATGTGTTTGCTTACAGTGTTTAAATGTGGCAACAGAAAACAGGATAGCTACTGGCTAAGACACAGCAACATTTGAACTAGCTGCTTAGAAAGAGTACAGGAAAGCAAGACAGTTAAATGCAGTTTGACCACAGGTGGTTGGTTATGCTCTTTGGGCATTTTTCTATAACACAGACATTTTGTAAATTGGAGCCTAGCATTTTATCATCCCTTCTTGAAACCATTTTGCATAGAAGTTGTACAGGCAAGAAGCTGGTTCAACTTTAATAAAATTTGCATCTGGTGGGGACCGTGGAATACTTGTTTTTCTTTTTTGTGCCACATGAATTCACCTATAAGCACCATTGGAGCATGTTTTTGGAGAATGGTATCCCTTATCATGGTACTTTGGTTTTCTACATCTGGGCAAGTAGAGCAAAAGACTGCTGACTACATGACAAATTAATAAAATGGTCTGGAGCTGGGCACTCTCTTAACAATATATGAAACATCTGGCGCCTGGTGAAGGCCAGTCCCTTAGCGGATGGCATCTTATTAATGCATCCTCCAGAGTATCCCAAGAATATTTGTTGTCTTGAGTGTCAAAGGAAGCTAAAAGCCAGCAAGGCATTCACTGAGGCCATTTATTCATGGGTTTACTAACTTGGGCAGAGCTTTGCCTCAAATCAGATATAGCACAGTTCAGTTCCAACCTAGTAAATTGGGAGACCACTTAGACCATAGTGATTATCACTAAATCAAAAATATTTCAAGGCTCACTAGTAACACCAAAATAGTGACACACAGTGACATTCATGCTCTGTACATTGTTGGCAGTCCATATTTCAAGAAGGGGCTCCAGCAAGGAAACCAACCTTGCTGGCCACTGAGAGAAAGCACACTTGGCTTGGTTATACTGATTTGTGTGAATTCATGGATCCTACTTCTCCAACAATTGCTGAAAACATTTTCTGACTCCAAAACATGCTTCCTTAAAGTTCATTTTATAACTGCCGTAACACTTAGAATAGAGGAACGAATCAAGGAAGGCTTAATGTGCCAAATTGAAGCCCTGTTTCCTATACACCAGCATCTGTTTCCTATCACTTACTAAAACAAAGAAAGTGTGCCATCCACAGTACTTGAAAACATTGATACACGTAAATGTTAAAATGCTAGAACCACAATTAATAGCATTCAAATTATAATAAAAAAGAAAGTAAAAATCATTCAACCACACATCTCTCTAATGTATCTGAAAGGCAGGGTACATTACTAAAGAGTTCCTCTTTCTAAAACCCTCTATACTAAGCCGACGCCAGCACGAAGGGATACTCTCTCAATTCTGACTACTTTCAACTATTGGTGTGTTTCTGTGGATGGGGAGGTATGGTTGTTCGTGTTTAAAAGACTTCATTTCTTATAAATCTCAAAATTATTAAACCCAAAGCCTAAACACATCACAGCTTATGGAACAGGCACACAAATCATTGAAGCAACAGCTTTAACAATGTTTCCTGGAGCCCTTAGCCCTGTTTACTATACACCAGCATCTCTCTTTGCTATCACATACTAAAACAAAGAAAGCATGCCATCCACAGTACTTAAAAACATTGATACACTTAATTGTTAAAATGCTGGAACCACAATAAATAACATTCAAATTATATTAAAGAAGAAAGGAAAAATCATTTAACCACACATCTCTCCAATGTATCTGAAAGGCATAGTACATTACTAAGGAGTTCCTCTTTCTAAAACCCTCTATGCCAAGCTGAACCAGCACGAAGGGATTCTCAATTCTGACTACTTTTTTTTTTTTAAGGGGTTTTCAGGCAAGAGCCAGAAAACCTGCTAGACAAATTCTAAAAGAGCTGTAACAATTCTGACTACTTTCAAGAATTGGTTGGTTTCCAGGGACAGGTAGTATGGTTATTCATGTTTAACAGACTTCATTTCATGTAAATCTCAAAATTATTAAACCCAAAGACTGAACACATCAAAGTCTGATTTGAATGAAATCAGAATATTTTCTGTGTCACAGAAAAACAAAACCTCTTATCAAAGTATCAGATATTAGCCACCCACCTTGTTTGCAGAGGACCTGAAGATGCTGAACTGTTTCCAGCTTATGGAACAGGTGCACAAATCATTGAAGCAACAGCTTTAAAATTGTACCCTGGAGCTCTTAGCCCTGTTTCCTATACCAGCACCTCTCTTTCCTATCACAGCAAATTCAAAAAGGTAAACGGGTCCCATCCACATTAAAGACCAGTGCACTCTAGTATTGTTTGTCACTGACACCTGGTTTTACCATGTATCCCTTCACTCTGGGGACACTAGAAGCAGGTTCGCTTCAGCGTGCAAAGGAGCCAGGGCATACCTTCCTTCCTATGTATGAACATTTGAATGAAAGTAAGAAACAACACCCTGGCACCTTTTCATTTCAATTCTTCATGCTTTGGTCTGTGTGTGTTTTATATCGCAACAAAGACTTATCTCCCCAACCCTGCCACAGGACAATTCTCTGTGACAAAGCTCAGTCTGAGACTCCAACCAAATGAAAAAAGGTCAAATTCCCAAAGAGAAAACTCATGGTCACAGCCATTAAAACGGGTCCCAATCACAGGGAACCAATCAGAGTTCAGGATGACCAAAACTGGGCAGGGGAGGCCCCAGAGGGGACACCTATCCACACCTCTCATCCATTTATTCATTTATTTTCAGATAATTCTTAGGAGTAGCCCTTTAAAAAGTACAAGTTTCCCATTGCTGTTTTTTTACACCATTTACTTTAGTCATACATTTGACCCATATAATTCTACCCACTCAAAGGTTTTCTCCTTCCTGCTTTCCATAAACAGCCTAACTAGTCAGTTCCAAAGCAGGGAGAGGCTGAAGTGTGTATCCTTATAAACATATTGAAAGACTGAATGGTACTAAGGTGTCGCGGCCATGTGGCACACTCAAGTGCAAAACAACAAACTCCGGCTTGAAAGGAAGACCACCTCACTGTGAGGAAAATAATCAGAGAGCTGAGACTCCCAGGAAAAGACGTTCCTTACTCAATACCACTGTGTATGCCTGAATGATTATCAACTCCAGACTCAATATGTTCACATTAATAAAAGGGAAAACTTTAAACATCTCAAGTAAGAGAATAATGAAATCTACCAGTCCTCATCTCCAACATTATAATCAAAAGAGTCTGCAAATACTTTCCAGTGTTATTTCTACAAAATCATGTTTCAAAATCTCAAAGCTTCCACAGCAGTAATTAAAGGTATAACTTTTGCACTTTTTTGCAATTTCTGTCTCTGGAGGCTAATTTAGAATATTTCTCCACAACAATATAAATTTCTTTGTGCCCCATCTTACATGATTTAAAGCTAACATCTAGGATGCCCTTGCTTTCAAATGTAGATTTTTGCCTTTCTAAATCTTGCTTGCCAGTAGGGCTGTGTAGTGAGCGCATTTACAACCTCATACACACTATTTCCAGCCACCTCCCATTTGTACCCACACCACACAAAGTACACAGAACATAAGCAACAGTACTTCAGTGTGACTAATAACGTCTCTATGTTTAAAAGTTACCAAAAGACTAAAAGTAAACACCCCACTGAAAAATTCCCTTGAGACCATCATCCAAGCTTCAAAAATACTCAAGATGGTCTGACTGCTTGAATCAGTAAAAAGGGATTGTTTGAGTATATGAACCGTATAATTAAATCAATTCTTATCTATGGTAGTTGTGTACAAAAAACACCACGAGATTAGGAAAGGAAAGGGTGTCTAGACATTAACCCCACGTGCTCCTGTATGGAGAACTCATTTCAGCAACTCTCTTACCTTGGGAGCAGGACAGTAGAACAGGGATCTTCTGGGACTTCTGTGACTCTGACTGCCCTTCTCTTGGACCCTGGGTGAAAAGTGGCTTACTTAGCATATTCCTTTTGCATGTAAAAAGAGATACAAAGTGTAATAGGAAGCCAGGCCCATCTTAATTAACATATCAAATCAAGGACTCTGAGCTGCTATTTTAAGGACTTGGGGGGAAACACACACACAACACACACAAACCCAGTAAAACAACAACAACAACAAAGCAAGGCAACTGGCTGGATGGGGTAAAGCCAAGCCTATGGAGGCCTAATTTACTGAGCATTATTAGACATAGTTTTTTTGAAAAGGATAGCAAAGAGAGAAATGGATTTTTATACAGCGTGATGAGAATTAAGAACCTAAGCTCATGCTTTTAAAAATGGGAGCAGCTGTGTCTCATTTTATTTTTCTAAGTAGGTTATTCTACAGTGAGAAATCAGACAACAGCTCTAATAGTGGCTACTTCTGATGTCTTGCAGAAATACTTGTATCAGCTGGGTGGAGGTGGCGCATGCCTTTTATCCCAGCACTCGTGAGACAGAGGCAGGTGGATCTCTGTGAGTTCAAGACCAGCCTGGTCTACAAGAGCTAGTTCCAGGACAGGCTCCAAAACCACAGAGAAACCCTGTCTCAAAAAACCAAAAATGAAAAAAGAAATACTCGTATATTTCCTACACATACCTACCTTGTCCAGAAAAAAAAGAAACATCTTCCCTTAACCCTTTGTATTGCTAATGAGCTTATCTATAAATTGTTTGAAATAGGAAGACACTGGTGCTGGCTTCGGCAGCACATATACTAAAATTGGAACGATACAGAGAAGATTAGCATGGCCCCTGCGCAAGGGTGACACGCAAATTCGTGAAGCGTTCCATATTTTTAAAGACAAAAACTGTCACCATCTTCTGATATAATTGTCCAATGTTCACAGAACCATCTCCCTCCTGTCAGGAGCTGAGCTTTTTCCCCTGAGAATGCCATGAGGTGCTCTCATCTCCATCCTTGCCTGCCCCTCAGCCCGGTTGTGACCTCATTTCTCCAATTCTCCTAAGTCCCCAATACCAAATATATGACCAAGTCCAGCCTTCTACACTTAGGCTAGGTTATCTCCCCCATGCATTGAAGTAGGCATCTTTTGGAGTTAATAACTTTTTACTGATGAAATGAAGATACAGGTTCTCTGTATATACTGTGTATCTATACATCAAAGCATGCCCAGCCTCCAGCCGGTCATATTTCACAGCTGGAGTTTTTACTGAGGGGTCGAATACTTACTGGTCAGATCATCTGACAACTTATGTCAATAGACAATTGACGATTCTGAACACGAGAATCAACCACCTTGACTTTGAAAATACGAGTTCTGGTGGAAAGGTGAATTAAACAAGATTTAATTTTCTTAAGAGGTTATTTAAAGTGAGGTAAATAAGAAAGCCCAATAGTCAATGTTAAATTAAAGATGATTTGATGCAATTGAAATTTCTCATTGACACTTTAAAAAAGGATAAATATTTATTTCTCTTTAAAAAAAAGAAATAGGAAGACACTGAATACTTGGAATCATTAAGTGTATCTGTACAGAAATCAAACTGGATTCATCAGATCCTAAAAGGCTTTGTTGGTATTTTTTATCTCTAGTGTTTTTGTTCTACTTTCGCATGTGCCTGGAGGAGCCTCAGAAGGAAGAACCTGGAATGGTCTTTGAGTCATCAGTCAACTTGAAGAGAAAGGAAATACTATACTATACATCAGTCATTAATATAGCATATTACTGTGCATGTTAACATAGTGTATTCCTGTGCCTTCAGTACCAATCAAGTATAGATTATTGTAACTTTTTCTTTGTTGTAACACATGTTTTGAGCCAGGTGGGATATAAATTATACATAAAAAAATAACCAAAATGTTTGTCTCTGTAGAATTGGAACTTCTAAATGTTTACTCTGGGTCTGATGAGCACACAGTCATAAATACAGTCACTACCCAAGGGAATAATCCTGGAGAGAAGTTTCAATTATTCAATTCCCATAAAAAATTTAGCTGCTCAGGAGTTTCTCCCACCACATCCTATGGTGATCATAATTCAGACAATTTATAGATCATGTTCTATAGTCAAAATTATAAGAACACAATGCCTTTAGTTGTCTTTAGTACGAACAATAATCACAGTCCCTGCTCACACACTGACAATATTGACACCAAATGATCTTGCGTATTTTGCTATGATCACGTTATTGAAGAGGGTGCTTATGCTGAAGGGGCTATTGAGTGTGCTCCAGCTCACCCTCTGGAAGGATAGAAGCTGACAGACTCTGAAAACACAGAAGGTATCTACTCCCATCGCCGTGCCTTTCATCATCTCCAGTTCCAGCAGAACAGCTGAAGCAGGATCTTAGATGCAGGCATTTCTTTGGATTACCAAGGTGTAAAGAACAAGAGTCTAGATGTGACTCACACCTGCCAATGTGCTTTTTGGTCTTTTTTGTACTGTGACAGGCATTCATCTCTATGTAGAGGGTACAGTCTCAAAATACTAGTCAATCACTGACCCATTATGCAAATTTTCATGCTAATGGTAGTATTTGTCTAGTATTCTTGACTGTCTCTTTTAGTTATGTTCCTTAAGAAAAATGTATATGAATGCTTAATATCCATGAAATCATGGTTTAAACATGTTAGACATGGGCTGGGAAGATAGGTCAGAGAGTTTGATCCTCAGAACACACATAGAAAGACAGATATGGAGCAATGCAATCTCAGTGCCCCTAGTGAGGGAAAGCAGATAGAGACAGAAATACCCAGAACTCCAAAATGTGTTAACCTGGTGTATACAGAGCATCAGCCAGAAAGCACAAGAGACACCCTGCCTCCGAACAAGGTGGAAGGAAAGAACAGACTCCTGAGAAGTCCTTAATGTTCCTCTCTCTCTCTCTCTCTCTCTCTCTCTCTCTCTCTCTCTCTCTCTCTCTCTCTCTCTCTCTCTACCTGCTCTCTCTGCCCAAATCCCACAATCTCAGAGAAAGAGACCTTCTTCCAAAGGAAGATGTCAAAAGCTCAGTTCCACATTCTTCATTATTTTGGCTCCTCCCCCAAATTTTGAAGTTGCCAACATCACAAAACCCAGACTAAAGGGTACCATAATTGGGCACCTGAAGGAGTCACCAGGGAGTTGCTTTGCTCAGCAAAAATCTAGTATTTTACTTTTTAATTTGGCTTGATCTGTCTTAATGCTTTGGCGAAGAAATCTATTATTGGGTAGAGAAAACCTATTAACTTGGTGTGGTCATATGCAAACCATAGCAAACCTGTACCTACACACACAAACATACACTCTTGAATATATACATATATATCAATTATACATTAAAATAGACAACTATTAAAACATTATGGTATTGTGCATATCCTCTAAATACCACATGGTATCTCACTATATTTGAATTTCTGCAAAAATATACCATCAGGGAGAATGGAAACATGGCTCAGAGGCAAAGAGCACTGGCTGCTCTTCCAGAGGTCCTGAGTTCAATTCCCAGCAACCACATGGTGGGTCACAACCACCTGTAATAATATCTGGTGTCCTCTTCTGTGCTGTATGATACATGCAGGAAGAACCCTATATACATAATAAACAAAAAAATTTTTTTAAAAATATCCCATCAGGTTTTTTGGTTGAAAAGAACTGAAAGTCACTGATCACTTATGGAGGTGGAGAAGCCCATAATCAATTAGCGATATCATCTGTCTCTGGTGAGGGTTCCCTACTGGTAGGTTGCACATGGCCAGGTTTTTGCCATGTTCTTGGGTAACTTAAGTAATTAAAGGCCTGTTTTCTAAATGTACAAATATTGCTTATTTAGAGTTTTCCCTAAAAACCTTGTCATCCACAAAAGACCCTACCTCACTCTGTGACTTCCTTGAAGGTCAATGTACACAATCCCTTCCCTTGGGTCATCCAGATTGGGATAACCTTCAGTAGTGCTTGAGGCCTCAGTCACCCTGACAAGGAAGGAAATGCCATGGATCATTCATTAGCATACTTTATTACTATGCCATCAATGACAATCAGGTCTATACTACTGTGAGGTTTTCTTTGTTAGAATACTCATGTTTGAGGCAAGTGGGTTATGAATTATATGTGAATAAATAATAAAATATACACTATCACACACATTTTCATGTAGTCAACAAGTATTCAGACCATAACACTTTTGGCCCAAGTGTCTCAAATTTATGTCACTCTCATTTTGTAAAATAGATTCATTCCAATTAAAAAAAACAGTCCCCAAATCTTTATATGTTTCAGCATCAACCTAACTTAAAAGTTAAAGTTCAATCTGAAAACCATCTAAATCAGTCACCATCTGTTCTTGGATAAATTGAGATTACACCGACTGGGAACTGGTGTAATCAAACCAAGATGGACTCGACCAACATCCCAGCACAGGCGCAGTAGGAATGAAGGAAGTGGTAATGGACTCTGAGCAAGTCCAAATGCAGACTCACCTATATTGACTCAGTTCTAAGCCCTGTGAATTCAATAGAGCAGAGGCCTTGCCTTTGAAGCAAGGAGGAATGCTGCCTTGGTGTCTCTGGGCAGCCCTGTCTCCCAAGGCAGTTTCAGGTCATAGTCCCACCTCAGAAGAAACTTTATTCCTTGGTCATGTACCTACCACCATCTTGAAGTAGAAGTTCATTTTTGTTTGTTCATCTATTAATCTGAAAGCTAAGTAGATCCCAAGGTGGCCTGCTGGGTGGGTTCTGTGGCTCACCAGGGGATCTGCTGAAAGCTTCTAGCAGGAGGCATCTGCATTGACCCCCAGGAGCTAGAAGAGGCTTCCACCCCCCCCCCCAGCTCTTTGGAGCTATGCCTGAAGCAATGCAGAAACTCTATAACAGTGCAGTGAGCTGAGCAATGATGAGATTGAGGAGGGCTGGGCAGAAAGGTTCAGGCCCCTTCCTTTGAAATAATTAGCATGGCCTGGCTGCTTGAGGTATGATTTGTGTGTGGCAATGGTGATCATCCCTGAGAAGTGTGTAAGGTCATTTCTGAAAAGCCACTAGCCCACACTTACTAATAATCTCAGCATTGGACATCTGACTGACCACACTTTTCTCATTTTTTGTGCTATTAAGCTAAGAACCCATGTCGTATTCTAATTAAAAACTCTGTTTTTGAGTGTTTCTCTATCTTTTGGCATTTTACTATAGATATTCAGGAGAAACCTGAACCGTTTTAGAAACATCTTCATGCAAATATCCAACCCTTTATAACTCTGAAGGCTAATACTCAGAAAACATTGGAACACAGGAACAATGCAGTCAAGGTTATTGACTCTGTGTGATAGAACCTTTTGCAGTTCCCAGTAATGTGCTCCTGACCTGCACAGCTTCTACCGTGCATGTTTCTGCCCACAGTCTTATCTAGCTTTTGGACAGTCTCTAATGTGATTGATTCCTTGCACCTTTCTCGGTCTATGTGAGTCTGGGCCCATGTTAGAGCTTCCCTCAGTGGTCTGTCCATGGAGAGGTATGCTGTTCACAATAGTGTAAAGCCTTGTCCTACGTCTACATATTAACCCTGTCTCAAAACCACTCTTAGGCTTTGGGGTTCTGGTTAAAGCAACATTTTCACTCCGTGGTGCAGGTTTCTCTTTCTCTCAGACCATTAGGCATGCTTTAATAAAATATCATATCTGGGTGGTGTGTGTGTGTGTGTGTGTGTGTGTGTGTGTGCTATGTGCATTTCTCAAAGCTCTGAAGGTTGGGTCATTCAAGTGCAAATGCCTGCATATTTGTTGTGTCCTGAGGACCTCAGTACTGGTTCATAAATGGCCCTCTCATGTGATTATTTTATCAGGCACCTAACAGCATTTATAAGGTCTCCACCTGGCAAACTAAAGATTTCCACAAAGGCTCCAACTGTGCCCCCCATTGACCCAAAATTAAGATTCCATCAGGAGACTGGGAGAAGCAGCCCTGTCACACCACAGCCACTGCTTGGGTTTATCCATGGAGAACTGGGAGAACAAGAGTGACTCCTCACCCCTGCCAGCCTCACACTCACTGAATCCACACAGCTCACACACCTACAGACAGATGGAAACCATACCTTTGAAATGTTAATTGCTTGCCATTTCAATATTAACACTTCTTTTTTCAATTTACCTTTAAGGAAGAGGAATAGGAAGCAGAGGGTATAGTCTTGAAAATATAAATAAAAGGGTGGTTGTAAAATTTTTCATGAAAATATCTCATCATGTAAATAGAGGAGAGGACTCGGTGAAAAAATATTAAAATATTCTTTTACTTACTGGCTGTTCATATCAATCTTCTGGGTTATACCAGGGTCACATAGTGAGTATTTTCTTAGAGATCTAATACATCAATTTCTGATGACAGTCTTAGGATGCAACTAAATATAGAACTATCTAAGTTCACAATAAGGCCACTTTTCATAAATCCATAAAAAAAAGCAAACCTGAGGATTATTTACATATGCGACAGTAAACACTACCAGAGGCAAACCTTAGTTACACCATTGCTAGTACTCTTAGAGTGTTCTTCGCAGCTGTACCAGGAAACTACAGATTGGGTAATTTATAAAGAGCAGATATCCATTCAGTTCATAGTTTTGCACACTGGAAATTTCAAAAGCATCTCAAGAGAGTCTTCATATTGTATCACCTCACTGCCAGGGCAAAAGGTCAGGAAAGGTCAAAGGTGAGGCAGGCAGTGAGGGTGCTCCTTCATTTTTTGGTAAATCCACCCCCTGCAAGAGTATTCTTGAGGGCAGAGCTTTCTTGATCAAATCAACCTTCTCTGCCTCTGTCCAGGTCTCAACACGACCATGCAGGGGATGAAGTTTCCAACACAGGAATGTATGGAACAATCAAACCCTAGAAAACTTCTTTTCCTTCCAGCTGAGGGAGAAAGACTCCTTAAGCATATGATTCTACCACTGTCAGGAAGCTGTTACCATTTCGAAGTAAAGTCACTCTGTAAATGTGCAGACAACTCATAGCAAATGCACTGGATCTGCTTTAAAAAGGTATCAACAAGTAATGTTGTTTGTTAGTATAACCTACTGGGGCAAATGTTATCTTCATTTTACAAATGAAGATGCTGAAACCATTAGCAATTAAAGAACTTGCTCAAGACAGTTAGCATTAAATGGGCCAAACTCAAACTCAAATGCAGGAAATGGACACATCTGAAGGGCTCGCTGACTAGCAGTGCCTTGCCTGTGCAAGCAAGGGTGGCTGCAAATGATCTTATGAGATTTGTCCACTAATGTATGGCTTACTCTCTAGAAGACACTGTCTACAAACTTGGAGCATACTTTTTAATTCTTTTTTAGAAATTCTAAACCTGCAGATTGTAGCATCCATAAAGGCTCGAAACAAAGCAAACATAGTCCATCATGAAACTGCTAACCTACAGAAAAGTTCAAGATTGTTTAAGTAATTGGGAGAGGGGTGTGAGAGTCAAGTGTGTGGTTCTTGAACATTAATCTGTAGAGGATAGATAGCACTGTGCAATTTCAAAAGTTTGAACACATCTGAATATGATTTCTTTTAGCAAGCTAAGGATCTGGCATATAGAAAGTTTCTGAGTGGCACTTAGAGCCCCAAATTTCATACACTAAAACACAAAACAGACACCAGATGTGACTGCACCAAGTGACTTAGGTATGAAAACCTTTCATTTCCTTTGTATTTTAGTCAAATTTGAGAAGGGTGTTTAAAATTGTTTATGTTTCCTATGGGTTAAACTGAAGAATCCAGAAGTTTTGGCTTCTTTTCTTAAGTCAGATCCTGGTTTAGCCAACTATTCATCTGCTGCCCGATACTTGGGTTCTCCCTGGATAAATTACAATAGTGTTGTCGTGTGCTGGGTTTTTTTTTTTTTTTTTTGAGACAGGGTTTCTCTGTAGCTTTGGAGCCTGTCCTGGAACTAGCTCTTGTAGACCACGCTGGCTGCGAACTCACAGAGATTTGCCTGCCTCTGCCTCCCTAGTGCTGGGATTAAAGGCGTGCGCCACCACTGCCTGGCTCTGTTTTTGTTGTTGAATGCAGACTTTGGGAGTAAGGAAAGACTCCTTTCTCCCTCCACCCACATGTTCATTTCAAATGTCCTCCCTTAGAGTGTAAACTGTTTCTGAAACAGGGCACTGTTATTCATCCTCACAGTATCAAAGGGTCTGCTGTGGGAACAAGAAGCCCGTCCATGAAGGGACCAATGTGCTCTGCCCATCCCTCAGTCCAGACCACCAGCCTGATTGTGTAGATGGAATTACCTCACTAGTTTCTGTTGGATGTGGCAAATGTCTATCTCGATGGTGTCATTACTGTTTGCTCTCTCAGTCAGGTTACTACATCTTATCTGATAGATGTTGGATGTGACCCATTTGGTGATTTTCTGCTCTCTTTCTGCTATTAGCTATTTGTTCTAACATTTTTACTTGGTACACACTTTAAAAAAAAACTTTGAGACTGAAAATATACTACTCATATATACTCTGTATTGGTTGGCAGATAGGACCTACTAAAATGAACAAGTTAACCCCAAAATTGAGGAAACTCAAGGTAACACCAGTAACAGGAAAAGAACCAGCCACAGAGGTAGAACAAAAATGGTGTGATACAGCAAAAATAACAAAAGACAAAGATAGGGTATATGAAACCAACAGACATAAAAATGAAATTAACAGATCCACAGTTGCTAAATCCAATTCTAGATAGGGCCCCCAAGAAAGAAGTACCAGCAATATTGGTAAAAACAATACAAGCTATTGATAAAGATAGATTAATGGGAAAAAGGCTAGCCTTGAATATTACCAGACATAGGGCACACCTGGCCAGTCAGCCACAGTCTGAAGCCGTTCCCTCTTTTCCAGTAAGTACACTAACAAAAAAAAACTCCTTTATTGGCAAAATTAAAAGGACAGTCATGGTGGGTACCCCTATTAGGGGATGGACCAAATATAGAAGATACTGCACAGCATAGAGGTGAATGGGTAGAGGAGCTAAGACCATTTACTTCAGGGGAGTTAAGTGAGTTAAGACGAGAATATGCCCAAAATGTCATGAAAGATGCCACATGGATAGTGAAACTGTGGGAAAAAGGTGCAGACACAGTTATGTTGACAGAACATGAAATGAGAAAAATCCGTAATATAGTAGAAAATCCGAGTATAGCAGAAGTTCTAGAGCATTGTTTGAACGTAAGCCAGGATGATACACAACCCCTATTAGACTGGATTACAGCAGCTTGGAGACATGCATTCCCTACTATGGATCTTACCCAGTTTGAAGCAGCAGGTAAATGGATGACATACCAGGAAGGTATACAGCTAGCAAGAAAATTAGGCATATTGTATTTCATAGACAATGAAACAAACACACCACAGGCAGCTCCACTAATTCCACAATTTAAGAAAATAATAATTAAGGAACTGCCACCACACCTCAGAATGAGTTTAGCAGGACCAATTCAAAGTTGCCAAACAGTGACAGAAGCCATTAATTTTTTCAAAAACTTCAGAGAGATGGATAATGATAAAGTACTGTCATTTACAGTCAGTAAGAAACCAAAAGGATTTTTGCAAAATATAAGGAAAATTAAACCTCTTGGAAAGGCTAGAACAGGGCTTCCCATAATACCTAATCAACCATGGAACCCATGGAGGTCAGTAGTAGGACAAAGAAGAAAACCATTCCCAGAGACCTTTTTTAGGGTACAAGAGAGGACCAGCAAATACTGGTCCTCACATAAAAATTCAACAAAACAGATGGCAACCAGACAGGAGCAGATCAATGCCCATACCAAGGGGGAAAAGCAGGTGGCAAAACAGGTGGCAGAGACAAAATGCCACACCCAGGAACAGCAGCCACTAAGACCAATGATAAACCTGCCAATAGTTAAAAAAGGAATAATAGTACCAACAAAATGTCTTTTAGATACAGAAAGTGAAAGAAGTATCTACACAGAATTTACAGATAATTATAAAAATAAAAAACAGGTTAGAATACAAGGAGTTAATACAGAAAGAACAGTACCAGTAATAGAAATAATTATTCAATGTTATGATGTTAAGCATAAGATAGAAGTAGCTAGTTTTTCTGCACCACTAAATAGTTTAGGAATTAAAGAAATTAGTAAACTATTCCCAATCTTCGTGAATTACAAGTCCATAAGGAAATACTATGTAAATTTAGCAGAAGTAAAAACTGAAACAATAAAATTACCAAAAATTCCTCCAACTTTTACAGCACAATACCCCATAAAAGGAGGTATGGCTGAAATTTCAGATATGGTGCAGACTCTTTTAAAAGAGGGCATTATAGAACAAGCACAATCTTTTAATTACAACTCACCAGTGTGGCCAATATTGAAGCCAAATGGAAAATACAGATTTACAGTAGATTACAGGAGGATTAATGAAAAATCCCCCAGAATGCCAGGTAATCTACCATACATAGAAGATATTTTTCTACAAATAAGACAATATGCACCAAAATGGCTAACAACAATAGACTGATATGTTCTTTGGGATACCGTTGCATCCAGAAAGCCAGGAAATTACAACATGTACATGGCAAAATAAAAAATATAGATTTAAAAGTTTGCCACAAGGATATTTAAATAGTCCAATTATAGCACATGCAACACTGATGACATTAGAAACATTACCAGAAATTAAAGGTAAAATATTATCATATGTAGATGATGTATTAATTATAGCACAACTAAAGGAAGATGTTACAGAAATATTAAGAATTTTAGTCCAACATTTAAGAGATTATGGATGGACCATCAATATGGATAAAATAAAAGGTCCAGCACAAGTGAAATTTTTAGGAGTCCATTGGAGCACTGATGGACCTAAAATACCAGACAATGACATTGATAAGATACAAGCCCTAGAACCACAAAAAAATAAAACTGAGGTACAACATATTATAGGAATCTTTGGGTATTAGAGACAACACATTCATTATTTACATCTTATTTGACAACCTTTATATAAAATAATAAGAAAATCAGAGGACTTTATGTGGCAAAAAGAACAGGAAGAGGCATTAAAAACATGCCAGGAATATGTTAAAGAATTTAGTAATTTAACATTTATACAACCAGAACATACAGTAATATTGGATATTTTATATTATCAAGGATATGGCAATTGGAATATTTTTACAAAAACAGATAAAACTATTACACCAGTAGGTTTTTATAGTAGACGCATTCCCTGGTCTGAAAATAAATTTAGTTTATTTGAAAAAACTATTTGGACAGTATATGAGGCATTAAGAACAGTACATTCATTGTTATGAAATAATGCAATAATCATAAGAACAATCACACCAATAATGGACTGGATTAAGGCACCAGGAGAAGCATGATCAGGATTACCAATGGTCGGTAAAGTCCTACAATGGAAATGGTATTTAAAAGAATTTTTGAAAAATAACCAGATATCCCAAAAAGAAAACATACCTAACATTTCAGAACAAATTTTACAAAAACCAGCATTAAAATTGCCAGAAATAACCAAAACCCATGATACACCAATGCCCATAGGGATGTAGGGGACAGAACAATATAATCCAGGGATGATAAATGCATGGTTTACAGATGGATCCTCAATCTCAAAAATATTATACATTGGAAAGCAGCAGCACATACAGACACAAAGATGGCACAATATTAACAAATAGTGGTATGAACAAGTCAGCACAACATGCAGAAGTTACAGCTGCAGCTCTAGCTATAGCACACTCTCAAAGAGCAAAACAGAACATTATACATATATTACTGATTCTTGGTGTGTAGCCAATGGTATAGCGATTTGGTCAGGCAAATGGAAACAAAGGAATTGGAAAATAGCAGGCAAAGATATCTGGTCCAAAGAAGCATGGATAGAAATGGCAGAAGCAACAAAAACGATGAAAATCATAGTGTTCCATGTAGATGCACATACAGGTAAAACAGATGAAATGCATAAATATAATGACACTGTAGATAAGCTGGCAGCAGCAGCAATTAAATTAAAGGCAATTTACAAAACAATACCCCAGGAAGAAAACAAAATAAAGATAAAATGAGATTGGATTAAATTCTCAAACCCAGACCTAACTAAAGAGGTACAACCACAAGAAATTCTAAAATTACATGAAGAATAAGGACACATAGGAACACATGCACTAAAACAATTGTTTGAACAATGAAATATAAAATTAAGTTGGTCCCAAATCAAATCAGTAATAAAATTTTGCAATAATTGTCCATCACAAAGTAAAAGATTTACACGTAATTATAGAGGTACAGTGGGACCTAGATGGTACTTTAATAAAATAGTACAAATAGATTTTATAGGCTCACTAGCAAAATTTAGGAACAGATATGCACGTACAATGGTAGATATTTGTACAGGTCTGGGGATGGCAAAAGACGGATGTAAACCAGATCAGAAAACATGCATAATAACAATATTAGCATGGGCAGCAGCTTATGAACAGCCAGATATAATACAGAGTTTTTTTTTTTTTAAATTTTTTTTTATTTTATTTTTTTTTTTTTTTTTTTGTTCGGGGCCGCCGCCCCCCCCCCCCCCCCCCCCCCTTTTTTTTTTTTTTTTATTTTAATAAAAAAATTATTTTTTTTTTTTTTTTTTTTTTTTTTTTTTTTTTTTTTTTTTTTTTTTTTTTTTTTTTTTTTTTCTTTTTTTCTTTTTTTTTTTTTTTTTTTTTTTTTTTTTTTTTTTTTTTTTTTTTTTTTTTTTTTTTCCTTTTTCCTTTTTTTTTTTTTTTTTTTTTTTTTTTGTGTTGCCCCTGTTTTTTTTTTTTTTCTGCCCCCACAAGGGAGGTTTTTTTTTTTTTTTTTTTTTTTTTTTTTCCTGGGGGCGTTTTTTTTTTTCTCCTCTCCTCCTCCCCCTCCCCTTTTTTTTTTTTTTTTTCTCCCCCCCCCTTTTTTTTAACCACCCAAACCAAACAGGGGTTTTTTTTTTTAGCCAATGAAATCAACAGATTGATATATGACACTCCCACATCACTTCCCCTTTTTCTGTTTAAACAAAAAGGAAAGGCTTTAACTTCAACATATCAAATACAACATTACCTAAGCAAACAAGAAAAAAGCAACTTTCAAAACTCTAGAAATGACAGAGACATCTCGCTGCCTGGACAGTCACCCAAAGTTCCTCTGTACCGTTGGGGCATCCATCTTCGGCCTACAGGCCCATAGTATCCAGCAGACATTTCCACAAAGCAGGAAATTTCAAAGGCAGTCACTATCTGCTTGTCCTGAAGAATGTCTTGCAGACTCTTTCATGAATCAGGAACCCCGAAAGATCATCTCACCTTTAGGCAAGTTCAGTAGTCCTCTCTCTGCGGGTTCTCTGTGTCCAGTTTATGCAATAGTTCAGGCAAGAGCAGTTTCTTGCCCAAATGGCTATCAAACTCCATAAGGATCCTCTTCGATGCCCATATTCTTCCTGAAGTAGATTGGTGATGCCAGGAACAGAGTGTCTCATTGTCAAGAAAAGTCCTGAGTTATCAAAACATTTAACAGCATATTCTGTAGTCTTTGAAAGATATGAAGAATGCCGATCTAACTGAAATATATCCATGCACATCTAGAAAATCTAACTAACATGACTACAAACTTGACTATTATAGATAATTATTAACAGCCTATATACATTAAATTTTTAAGTGAACTACACAATCACAATACCTTAGTCAAGATCAGAACTACATATACATATAACAAAATTGACCTTAAATTTAAATCACCAAAGCAAAATCCATATCAATGCAAATTATTCATATCTCTATCATATCCCCCTTTAAATGTAAAAGAACATTTATAAACCATATTTGGGAACATGGGCGCAGTTTTTTCTCTCCAAACTGCTTCCTGCTGAATGGGGGCGTCGTTAATTAGGTCTTTCATGGTATAACCTGTGTGCTAGTTTCATCTCAGTTGGCAGTTGAGCGAAGCAATTTTCTGAAGATGTTCACAGCAACCGTTCAGGAGGGCATGGTTCATCATACCATATCAGAATAGAAGAAATAAACAGGGTCTCATCCTCTGTGAAAACAAAACAAGAAACTCCTTTCCAAAGTATCATGTCCTTAGATCCAAATTGCAAAGTCAAGGCATTTCCAAAATATCTATGTTTAATTAGTTCAGCAGCATTTATAAACAAATATCTTTTAGTAGCTTTTGCTCCTTCCTCAGCAATCAAACAATTCAAAGAGAGCATAATAGCATACAGTATCAAGATTCTCTGTGTATTTTCCATCTTTGTGCGCTTTATTTTAACCTCTATTTTGTTTATTTTTACTTTTATTTTATATTCTCTGTATCTTTGTCCTGGAATAACTCTGTAGACCAGGCTGTCTTTGAACTCTCAGAGATCCTTCTGTCTCTGCCTCCCAGGCATTGGGATTAAAGGTGTATGCTACCACACCTTGAACTCACAGAGATCTGTTTGTCTCTGCCTTCTTGGCACTGGGATTAAAGGCGTGTACTACCACACACAACAACTCTCTTCCTTTTTTAATTGTTTTTTACTTTAAGAACTTCAACTTTTAGTCTGCATATATTTTCAACACACGGTAAATCATTTAGAAATTTTCTTTGTCTTTGAATCTCTCTTTACTGTATATCTCTCTTTTTCTGACCACACGAGCCTTTAAATTACTGAGCAATATGTGTAGGATTAAAGCCGTGGCTTTGCCACCTAGATCCAGTCCATTCCTTAGCTTTCTGCCATTCCAACCTTGTGGCTGAGGTACCGGCCAGAGCCGCCTTCAGTGCCACAACTCTACAGTGTTTCAAGGTCCTTGACAGCCTGGGCTTGTAAACTGCATGACCCGCCCGCGTAAAAGAGTCAGAGTTTGCCCAGGCAGGACAGCCCAGAAAGCCGGCATTTTTAAATGGCGCAGCTTTTTTCCTGCTACGGCTGAAAACCGAAAAGCATGCATTCAGCTTTTCATCAACATCGTCTAAGTGTTTCGTGGCAGGACCTCTTAATGAGCTGCAGGGTTTTGCAGCTGAAGCTGAGTCAGGAAGCCTCTCTTAGATGAGAGCTCTAGCAAGCAGAGCACACCCAAGAAACTGCTGCTACCAAGAAAACATGCTTCACTACATTCTTTCCCAAGCTTTCTCAGGCTTTTTGTGGATTCAGTTATCCCCACGTTGGGCAGCCATCTGTTGAAATAAGCAGCGGCGGGGCTGCATCCCCAACACCCCGACCACTTACACGGCTAGCTTTACCCGAAATAATTACATGAACACTGTATTCTTTTAAGCACTGCTTGGCCCATTAGCTTCAACCTCTTAACCCATTTCTAATCAGGTGAATAGTACCACGAGGTGTGCTTACCGGGAAGATTCTAGCCCATGTCCACCTTGTTTCTGAGCTTCATCGAGAGTGCCTCAGAGAGCAGAGCTATCCTGTCTGCCCGCAAGACAGGAGCATGGTGTCTCTCTCTGAGGCATCTGGCTCTGAGCGGAGCTGCATGCTTTTTCACCTCACTGCCTCTTCCTC
>CADCXT010003261.1:0-141698 GCA_902806775.1 Microtus agrestis | reverse complement strand
CGCCCCAATAAATAGACCTGTGAGTCGCGAAGAATTATAAGCTGTTATCAAAAACCTCCCTACCAAAAAAAGTCCAGGACCAGATGGTTTCAATGCGGAATTCTACCAGAACTTCCAAGAAGACCTAATGCCTATACTCCTTAATGTATTTCACAATATAGAATCAGAAGAGTCATTGCCAAATTCCTTTTATGAAGCTACATTCACTCTGATACCAAAACCACACAAAGACTCAACCAAGAAAGAGAATTACAGGCCAATCTCACTCATGAACATCGACGCAAAAATCCTCAACAAAATACTGGCAAACCGTATCCAAGAACACATTAGAAAAATTATCCATTATGATCAAGTAGGCTTCATCCCAGAGATGCAAGGCTGGTTCAACATACGAAAATCTATCAATGTAATCCATCATATAAATAAACTGAAAGAAAAAAACCATATGATCATTTCTTTAGATGCTGAAAAAGCTTTTGACAAAATTCAACATCCCTTTATGATAAAAGTCTTGGAGAGATTAGGGATACAAGGGTCATACCTAAATATAATAAAAACTATTTACAGCAAGCCGACAGCTAACATCAAACTAAACGGAGAGAATCTCAAAGCCATCCCGCTAAAATCAGGAACACGACAAGGCTGTCCACTCTCTCCATACCTCTTCAACATAGTGCTTGAAGTTTTAGCAATAGCAATAAGACAACATAAGGGGATCAAGGGGATTCGAATTGGAAAGGAAGAAGTTAAACTTTCGTTATTTGCAGATGATATGATAGTGTACATAAGTGACCCCAAAAACTCCACCAAAGAACTCCTACAGCTGATAAACACCTTTAGTAATGTGGCCGGGTACAAGATCAACTCCAAAAAATCAGTCGCCCTCCTATACACAAAGGATATGGAAGCAGAGAGGGAAATAAGAGAAGCTTCTCCTTTCACGATAGCCACAAACAGCATAAAATATCTTGGGGTAACTCTAACCAAAGAAGTGAAAGATCTATTTGACAAGAACTTTAAGGCATTGAAGAAAGAAATTGATGAAGATACCAGAAAATGGAAGGATCTCCCTTGCTCCTGGATTGGGAGGATCAACATAGTTAAAATGGCAATCCTACCAAAGGCAATCTATAGATTCAATGCAATCCCCATCAAGATCCCATCAAAATTCTTCACTGATCTTGAGAGGACAATAATCAACTTTATATGGAAAAACAAAAAACCCAGGATAGCCAAAACAATCTTATACAATAAAGGAACTTCTGGAGGCATTACCATCCCTGACTTCAAACTCTACTACAGAGCTTCAGTAATGAAAACAGTGTGGTATTGGCATAAAAACAGAGTAGTCGACCAATGGAATCGTATAGAAGACCCGGATCTTAACCCACGAACCTATGAACACCTCATTTTCGATAAAGGTGCTAAAAGTATACAATGGAAGAAAGAAAGCATCTTCAACAAATGGTGCTGGCACAACTGGATGTCAACCTGTAGAAGAATGAAAATAGACCCATATCTATCACCATGCACAAAACTCAAGTCCAAATGGATCAAAGACCTCAATATCAATCTGAACACACTGAACCTGATAGAAGAGAAAGTGGGAAGTACCCTACAACAGATGGGCACAGGCGATCGCTTCCTAGGTACAACCCCAGCAGCACAGTCCTTAAGGGCAACATTGAATAAATGGGACCTACTGAAACTGAGAAGCTTCTGTAAAGCAAAGGACACTGTCACTAAGACAAAAAGGCAACCCACTGACTGGGAGAAGATCTTCACCAGCCCCGCAACAGACAAAGGTCTGATCTCCAAAATATATAAAGAACTCAAGAAACTAGACTTTAAAATACTAATTAACCCAATTAAAAAATGGGGCACTGATCTGAAGAGAGAATTCTCAACAGAAGAAGTTCAAATGGCCAAAAGACACTTAAGGTCATGCTCAGCCTCCTTAGCGATGAGGGAAATGCAAATCAAAACAACATTGAGATATCATCTTACACCTGTCAGAATGGCTAAAATCAAAAACACCAATGATAGCCTTTGCTGGAGAGGCTGTGGAGAAAGGGGTACCCTCATCCATTGCTGGTGGGAAAGCAAACTTGTACAACCACTTTGGAAAGCAGTGTGGCGGTTTCTCAGGAAATTCAGGATCAACATACCCATGGACCCAGCAATACCACTCTTGGGAATATACCCAAGAGAGGCCCGATCATATGACAAGGACATTTGTTCAACTATGTTCATAGCAGCATTATTTGTAATAGCCAGAACCTGGAAACAACCTAGATGCCCTTCATTGGAAGAATGGATGAAGAAAGTGTGGAATATATACACATTAGAATACTACACAGCGGTAAAAAACAATGACTTCGCGAATTTTGCATGCAAATGGATGGAAATAGAAAACACTATCCTGAGTGAGGTAACACAGACCCAAAAAGATGAACATGGGATGTACTCACTCATAATTGGTTTCTAGACATAAATAAAGAACCTTCATCTGACGAAGGATGGAGATAGAGACAGAGACCCACACTGGAGCACCGGACTGAGTTCCCAATGTTCCAATGAGGAACAGAAGGAGGGAGAATACGAGCAAAGATTTCAGGACCACAAGGGATGCACCCACCCACAGAGACAGTGGGGCTGATCCATTGGGAGCCCACCAAGGCCAGCTGGACTGTGACTGAAAAAGCATGGGATAAAACCGGACTCCTTGAATTTGGTGGACAATGAGGGCTGCTGACAAGGCAAGAACAATGGCACCGGGTTTTGATCCTACTTCATGTCCTGGCTTTGTGGGAGCCTAGCCAGTTTGGATGATCACCTTTCTAGACCAGGATTGAAGGGGGGAGGACTTTGAACTTTCCACAGGGCAGGGAAGCCTGACTGCTCTTCAGTCTGGATATGGAGGGGGAGGAGGGGGAGGGGGAGGAGTGGGAGTGGGGGAGGGAAATGGGAGGCGGGGAGGAGGCAGAAATTTATTTTTTTCCAATATAAAAAAAAACTAAAAAAAAAAGAGGATAGCTTACAAACTTTTGTTTGGATGTCCAATGGTTAAACCTCTAGTGATAATATTCTTATGGGAGACCTTGAGCTGCTAGGTAAAATTCTTACAAAAAACAGTTTCCAATAGAGAGCTTAAAACAGCAGCCTAACAGGTACTCAAGCAGGTAAAGTATAAATCCACAGATAAAGTATACAATAATCAACAAATACAGTATATTAATCATAATTCAGCTATGGCAAGTGAGTATATTAGATGTAAAACTTATTATACAACAGCTTTATAAAACATGCTGCTTATGGCTAAATCTTCTCAGTTTTGCTAGTTAAGATATTAAACTCTTAATTTAATCCAGTAGCTTGTCTGATATAAAAGGACAGGATAGAATCTGGATAATGGTTTAACAAAATATTGTCTATGATCAATGTTTCTTATACTAAACCATAGATTCATTGATAATTTTAAGATTGATTCCTGGACAATTGCCTTTGCTAAATTCAAAGGCCAAAAACAATGGTCTTTTCCCAGATCACTGCTACTATTTATGCACCTGTATCTTGCTAATGTTATAGCAAAAAATCCCTTAAAGGATTTTATGCTAAATTTTACAAATGGCTCATCCAATGGAGGAACTGCATATATGGCTAACAATAATAAAAATTATAGAGCATAACAAGGCTCCTTCAAAGCAACTCATAAAAGTTGCCAGCAGATCCTGATGCAAACGGATCGGGCTTGATGACACCAAGCTTACCTTTGATAAGACAAGGTGAAAAAGCCCTTGCAATGCATTATGAAAAAACCCGACCTGTATATATATTTGGGGTCGAGGACGTGTTTGTGCTTTTTTCACAGAAACAAAATAAATCCTGGACGTGATGTCGAGGCTGCGGACACAGAGGAGTGCCAGACTTCCAGAGATGATTGAGGAGAGGTCCTTGGTCCGGTCTTCCTTGCCCCCAAGGAAAGGAGTGCCTGCTAACAAAACCACCTACACCACTCTGCAGAGGGTCATCCTGCCTCCAGAGTCCAGTGAGACCCGGCGGACATAAGTGCCAGGATGTGCTTCATGTAGCTGAATCCAACTCGCCTCACCCAGGTTCCCCCACCTGTCCTGGAGCACAAATGCTAAACTGCTTCTGCAGCTTGAACTCTAGTCTGCTTTGGAGCTGAGTTGCAGACTAAACATCAGACGGCTTTAAACTTTGGGACACAGATCTCATTTTAATTAAAATATTAACCTCTCTTCACTTAAGAAGGGGGAAAACTGGGGGCTCCTGTCACTGTTGCTCAGAGACTGGAACTGGTGGTATTTGATAACATCAATATATGTCATTGTACTCCTACTGAAATTGATCAAATGATATTTGTAACGGCTTATAGATGTTGAGAAAAGTTTGACACATGCTGTAAAGTGTTTGGGTTTAATGCATATGTTAAAAGTTTAGATTTTGATCCCTTTTACACTGCCCTAATTTTTGGCAGGCAGCACACGTAACTTTATGTGGAGTAGGCACTTAGGAAGGAGGACATACCATAGGCCAGACTAAAAGGTGAATACTGGGTTGGGAAAAAGCCCTTTCTTCTTGTCTGGAGATGTAGTTATTGGTGCCAAAATTATATCATTATATCTTTTGTTTGAGGAACTCCTCACAGTCTTTTCATTAATGATAGACGCAGGGGCCCAATGACGGGAGTTAGTGTGGATCCTCGCCTGAATAGCACACCATACAGAGGTTGTAGAAACCGGCTCAACATGGCATGGTACAGGTATGAGGGCGCTCTCCACATGGCCTAAGACAGGGTGCCCTGTGATCTGCTTACTTTAATCCTGCTAGATGCCTTTTATTTGAGGAGCTCCAAGGACGGGTGACTTATGGCAGGATAATCCCCCAACCTAAGGCAGGGCCCTGGGAACCCTAGGACGCCTAAGGGGGAAAGAAAAAAGGCCTGGTCCCCACTCGACCTAGGAGTCTTCGAGCACCCCTCTGTTCCCAGGAGAGGTGGATTGCTTCACCACTCGAGAGGAGGGTCTCTCCTTGTCTCAGTCCCTTCTCCTTTGGTCTGACACCATGGATGACTCTGACTGGTGCTCTCCATGTGATAGCTGCCTGCCTTTGTATGGGAGGGGGGAGGAGATCTGTTGGGAGCCATTTCCCCCTAGAGATCATTGCAGGAACCATCGCCCTGGGGAGACTGCGGGGAACCCCACACCCATGGTTGTGCTGGGAATGGTCCTGTTGCCCCACACCCAGTTGAAGCTGTTAATGGAGAAAAATAAAATTAAATTAAAAAAAAACATAAAAAAAATTGTTCACCTGGTCCTGATTTAGCTTTGGTATATGGTATTTATCTAAAAATGTGTCCATTTCTTTTACATTTTCCAGTTTTGTGGCATACAGGCTTTTGTAGTAACATCTAATGATTCTCTGAATTTCCTCTATGTCTGTGGTTAGGTCCCCATTTTCATTTCTGATCTTATTTAATTTGCATATTCTCTCTCTGCCGCTTGATTAGTTTGGATAGGGGTTTATCAATTTTGTTGATTTTCTCCAGGAACCAGCTTTTTGTTTCATTGATTCTTTGGATTGTTTTCTGTGTTTCTATTTTGTTGATTTCTGCCCTCAGTTTGACTACTTCCAGTCTTCTACTCCTCCTAGGTGAGTCTGCTTCTTTTTTTTTCTAGAGCTTTCAGGTGGGCTGTTAAGTCTCCAATGTGTGCTTTCTCTGTTTTCTTTAAGTGGGCACTTAGGGCTATGAACTTTCCCCTTAGGACTGCTTTCATATTGTCCCATAAGTTTGAGTAGGTTGTTTCTTTATTTTCATTGAATTCAAGGAAGACTTTAATTTCTTTCTTTATTTCTTCTTTGATCCAGGTGTGGGTCAATAGTTGACTGTTCAGTTTCCATGAGTTTGTAGGCTTTCTGGGGGTAGCATTGTTGTTGAATTCTAACTTTAGTCCATGGTGATCTGATAAGACACAGGAGGTTACGAATATTTTTTTGTAACTGTGTAAGTTTGCTTTGTTACCGAGGATGTGGTCAATTTTCGAGAAGGTTCCATGAGCTGCAGAGAAGAAGGTATATTCTTTCCCATTTGGGTGGAATGATCTATAGATGTCTGTTAAGTCCATTTGATTCATTACCTCCATTAATTCTCTTATTTCTCTGTTAGGTTTTTGTCTGATTGACCTGTACATTGGTGAAAGAGGAGTGTTGAAATCTACTATTAGTGTGTGCGGTTTGATGGCAGCCTTGAGTTTTAGTAATGTTTCTTTTATGTACATGGGTGCTTTTATATTAGGGGCATAGATATTCAGGATTGAGACTTCATCCTGATGAATTGTTCCTGTTATGAGTATAAAATGTCCCTGTCCATCTCTTCTGATTGATTTAAGTTTGAAGTCAACTTTGTTAGAAATTAGTATGGCCACACCTGCTTGTTTCTTAGGACCATTTGCTTGATAAACCTTTTCCCATCGCTTTACTCTAAGTAGGTGCCTGTCTTTGTGGTTGAGGTGTGTTTCTTGTAAACAGCAGAATGTTGGATCCTGTTTGCGTATCCAATCTCTTAGCCTGTGCCTTTTTATAGGTGAGTTGAGTCCATTGACATTAAGGGATATTAATGACCAGTGGTTGTTAACTCTGGTCAGATTTTTAGTCATAGAGTTTGTTTGCCTTCTTTGAGTTGCACTGGTGAAGGGACTCTAGATGTTTGAGTTATTGTGGTCATTATTGGGCTCCTTGGTTTGTGGTTTTCCTTCTAATACTTTCTGTAAGTCTGGATTTGTGGCTACATATTGTATAAATTTTTTTTTATCCTGGAAAATTTTGTTTTCTCCATTTATAGTGAAGGAAAGCTTGGCTGGGTATAGTAGTCTGGGCTTGCATCCATATTCTCTTAGCTTCTGCAGTACATCTATCCAGGACCTTCTGGCTTTCATGGTTTCCATAGAGTAGTCAGGTGTAAGTCTGATAGGTTTACCTTTATAAGTAACTTGGCCTTTTTCCTTTGCAGCCCTTAATATTCTTTCTTTATTGTGTATGCTTTGTGTTTTGATTATTATATGGCGAGGGGGATGTTCTTTTTTGATCCAGCCTATTTGGTGTTCTGTATGCTTCTTGAATATTTATAGGTATATCTTTCTTTAGGTTGGGAAAGTTTTCTTCTATAATTTTATTAAATATATTTTCTAGACCGTTGAGCTGCACTTCTCCTTCTTCGACTCCAATTATTCTTAGGTTTGGTCTTTTTATTGTGTCCCAGATTTCCTGAACGTTTTGTGATGAGAGCTTGTTGGATTTGCTGTTTTCTTTGATCAGTACGTTTATTTTCTCTATGGTATCTTCAGCGTCTGAGATTCTTTCTTCAATCTCTTGTATTCTGTTGGTAGTACTTGTCTCTGTAGTTCCCGTTCGTTTACCCAGATTTTCCATCTCCATCCTTCCCTCGGTTTGTGTTTTCTTCATTACTTCCATTTCATTCTTCACGTCTTGAACCGCTTCTCTTACCTGTTTAATTGCCTTTTCTTGTTTCTCTTGGTTTTCTTGGGTATCTTTGAGCGATTTATTCATTTCCTCTACCTTTTTGTTTGTCATCTCTAATTGTTTGTGGCAGTTTTTCACCTCCTGTTTAAGGTCTTCTATTATTTTCATATAATTCACTTTTGAGTCGATTTCTTCTAATTCTTCTGGAGTAGGGTGTACAATTCTTCTTATTTCGGGATCCCTGGATTCTGGTGATGACATGTTGCCTTTCAGGTTGTTGGGGGAATTCTTGCATTGGCGCCTTCCCGTCTCTTCCTTCAAATGGAGCCTGGAGAGGCCTGGTGTCTTGGTCCAGTCTTTCCTGTGACTGACTCTCTGGGTGTATCTCTTCAGTGTAGAAGCAGGAACCGACCCGTCCAGATGGAACTCCTCAGCACCACAACTCGAACGCCACTCTGGGTGGTAGTCCGTCCAGATGGAACTCTTCAGCACCAGTCCAGATGTAACTCCTCAGCACCTAAGCAGGGCCGCTTGGTAGCCCAGAGATCCGGAGACCAGCAGAAGGACTTGGGAGGCAGCGCTGGATCCAGGAGACCACTGGAGGCCCTGGAGCACCTTCTATAGGTTCCCGAGCTCCCTTACAGGGAACCTTGAGACCTGCCTGGAAGGCAGGCACTCCCGGCTAGCTCTGGATGAGTAGCCTTAGTGTAGGAGCTTAAAACCGGTTTCAGCACTGGTCCAAGCAAAAGGCAGGGCAGGGTTGTGGGGTGGTGTGGGCAGTGACAATCTTGCTGGTGGGCCAGCTCCTGCAACCACTCAGCAGGAGGATTCCCATTAGTACTAGGCTCCTGCCGTACTTTGTTTCTTAGCCTGCATACTTGCAGGATCACTTCAGTAACTAGCTGGGCTGCCATGAGACCCAGTGTATACTCTATTCAGGCATAGAGTCCACTGAACCCAGAATGGTATGAGGGCACAGCTTAACTGCTAATTTTTCAAGGCTAAAGTGAGCCTATGTGGTGGGGTAGTGATGAGAATAATAGCCACTCTAATTCCAGTAGGGCATGAAAACACACCTCACCTGTTATTATCTCATGTTGTATAGTGCCTGCTGGCTTGCTCAATGACCCAAGCTGTAACAGTCCTTTTCCAATCCTTACTCCCAATCTATCTCCGACCAAAAAGTAGGGAATGAAGGTACATGGTGGAATATTCCAGATTCGCCACAAGGGTTCACAGTTTATGGGTGGGGCCCACAAATTGATGTTCACCATGAGCTAATGTGAATGGCCAAAGTTCTGGCACATGCTCAGTGAGCCTAAGAGGTTGTACCCTCTGCCAAAAATGAGTCAAGTCAGATTACAAGATGATGTGAGGGTCCATGGTGAAGTATTTCTGGCAACTGGTTCACAAGGTGGCCCCAACTGGTTGGCATCCACTCTGAGACAATATGTGTGGCCCTAGTACTGATGTGTGTTCAGTAACCTCACCAGAGAATTGCCTGTTGCATTGGCTCCTGTTTGCACTTCTAAAATAGAAGAATAGATATGAGTCCATTTACTTCTTTGGCAACTGTGAAGGAGTAAAAGTTTGGCAAATGAAAGCTGTTTGAGAAGTTTAAATACACACATTTAAAAGAGATAAAAATTAAGGAGAAATATTTTTCTAGACATCAAATTAACAAGTAATCCAATAAAAAAATTGGGTACAGATCTAAACAGAGAATTGTCAGCAGAAGAATTACAAATGGCAAAAAGACACTTAAGAAATTGCTCTAGGGCTGGAGAGATGGCTCAGCAGTTAAGAGCATTGCCTGCTCTTCCAAAGGTCCTGAGTTCAATTCCCAGCAACCACATGGTGGCTCACAACCATCTGTAATGAGGTCTAGAGGCTTTAACCAAAGTTGTTTGCTTCAACATTCCAAATGTGACTTTGGGTGATTGCCCAGGTAGCAGGATGTCTCTGTCATCTACTGCACATTTTGGAAGCAGCTTGATTGGCCTTACTGCCTAATTAAGTAATATTCTCTCTTCTCATGCCTCAATGGGGGTTGAAGATTTGATAGTTGTAGCTACCTTCCTCTTATGATCTAGCCAACACATTACTAATACAAGACTAAGGCTCCTTAGGATAAAACAATTATTAAAACATTTAGCATATATTTTTTGCTCAATATTGCCTATACTGGTTATAATTGTAATTTTTATACTTGATTTCTTTTCTTATTGTATATAGCTTTGTATTGGGTTTTGAACTTTCTTATTTAGACAAAAGGGGGAGGTGATGGGGAACCTCCTTCAGCCAATGGCCTTTTAGACGCTGGACCAGGTGTGATGTGACTTTAGGGTACCATAAAGCACTCAGCAGAGCCCTTTCTGCCTCTTTCCATGCACTACACCTGGATGCTGGACCCTGTTCCTGTTTCCCCGTTGTGATCTGTGAGTTTTCCTATTACAAAAGAAAAACCTTAGCATACTCTATTCGGAGCTAGTGTGAGATTATTTGAACGGTGTTCCCCCCTCATCTGACGCATTCTGCTTCAGGATCTCTAGTAAAATCTACCAAGACTCAACTTCATTTATTCATGGGTCTCATTAAAAATGGGGTTTGGAGCAGGGCTGTAGCTCAGTAGTACTGTGTTTGTTCAGCAGTTGCAATGACTTGGTTTCAGGTGTCAGAAAAGCAAAGCACGAGATGGGTTGAATATATAGGGCCAGAGGGACAAATAGAAAAATTAAGGCCATATGTAGCCAATATTGCAATGAATTTATGGGGTCGTGATCTATTACAACAATGGAATACCGAAATTAACATTCCTGCTACCTTTAGAGCCTATATTTCTGAGAATAATATTAAAAGATATTACAAATGGAGAAAACCAGCCATTCTGGCTGTACACGAACAAGCAATTGATGTCCCTTCAGAGATACCAACAGCCTTGCCTCTAAAATGGTTGACTGAGAAACCAATATGGACAAAGCAATGGCCTTTAGCTGAGGAAAAGTTACAGGCTTTAGAACAGCTGGTACAAGAACAATTAGATGCTGGACATATAGAAGAATCTACCAGCCATTGGAATTCTCCTGTATTTGTGGTTAAGAAAAAATCAGGTAAATGGAGAATGGTGACAGATCTCAGGGCCATCAACAAGGTTATTCAACCTATGGGCCCTCTGCAATCTGGAATTCCTTTGCCCTCTTTATTACCAAAAGGATGGCCTCTCATAGTTATTGATTTAAAGGATTGTTTTTTCACTATACATTTGCAAAAGAAGATAGAGAAAAATTTGCCTTCACAGTGCCTACTTATAACAATTCTCAACCTTCGAGGAGGTACCACTGGGCTGTCCTCCCCCAGGGTATGTTAAATAGCCCCTCCTTGTGCCAATATTTTGTGAATCAACCATTGCAAATTATCCGTAAGAAATTTCCCAAATCGATAATATATCATTACATGGATGACATTTTGTTATCTGATTCAAACATGGATACCTTGAACAGACTGAAGAAATAAAGATACTTTTACCTAAATGGGGATTGCAAATTGCTCCTGAAAAGATTCAGAAGGGAGATTCTGTTAATTATTCAGGTTATAAAATAGGTTTGCAAAAAATTAAGACACAAAAGGCACAAATTAGGAGAGATCGCCTACGGACTCTTAATGACTTTCAAAGACTCTTAGGAGACATTTCCAGTCTACGACCAGCTATTGGGATAACACCTGATCTAATAATTCATTTGAACAAAACCTTGGATGGTGATAAAGATTTAAACAGTCCCAGAGAATTAACAGCTGAAGCAGAAAAGGAACTGACAATGATGTAGGAAAAATTACAACAGGCACATGTGGACAGGGTAAATCCAGAGCTCGACTGTATTCTCATCATACTACCATCAAAAATTTCTCCTACAGGAATTTTAATGCAGAGAGATGATATTATCTTGGAATGGATCTTTTTACCACATAAACCAAGTAAGAAACTCAAAACTTATGTGGAAAAAGTCTCTGAGTTAATTATAAAAGGTAAGCTGAGACTTCGTCAACTAGCAGGCATAGACCCATCAGAAATTATAGTGCCTTTCACTGCTGATGAACTAAAGAAACTATGGGAAGATAATGAACCATGGCAAAGAGCTTGTGCTAATTTTTTGGGAGACATTAATAACAACTATCCAAAAAGCAAGAGGTTTAACTTCATAAAGAGAACTTCTTGGATTCTTCCTCGAATCGTCCATGATGCTCCAATAACCTGAGCCCGTACATTTTATACTGATGCCAATAAATCAGGGAAGGCAGGCTACAAATCAGAAGACTTGGGTAAGGTGGAACAAAGTCCTTATGATTCGGTCCAGAAGGCGGAATTATATGCCATTCTTATGGTGCTAAGGGATTTTAAAGAACCTATTAATATAATTACTGATTCATAATATGCATACCATTACTCTTTACCATTGTCCATTACAAAATCTTGCGAGGAGCCTAATTCATACAGCAGTGATTCCAATGACTTTCCTGTAAGACCATGTCGTGTGTGTGTGTGTGTGTGTGTGTGTGTGTTTATAGTTTGTGCTGAGGAATCATTTATTAGACTTCTAGGGTAAAATGAAACGTTAGTGTGTTGCATCCTTCCCTCCTGTCTTAATCTCAGTGGAGTCACCATTGGGAAGAGCATGTGCACATTAGACCATCATGAGGCTTCCATAGGAAGTTCTTTTCTGAAGTAGATTACCTCAATCACGGTTGAGGGAAACATCAAGTTCTTCCTGTTGTATATTGTTCATTTTATAAAAGCTCCCTCCAGAAATGGAAGCCTCACAGACATGGTGGCAGTCCTAGTTCTTTTGTCGATCTAACACAGTGTCAACTGAGAGGGAAGCCTACACTGAGAAACTGCGAACATCAGATTAGCAGGTTGGTCCTTGGACACATCTGTGTGTGGTTTCCTTGATTATTAACTCACATAAGAGGTCCCAGCGGGGCTGGAGAGATGGCTCAGTGGTTAAGAGTATTAACTGCTCTTCCAAAGGTCCTGAGTTCATTTCCCAGCAACCACATATTGACTGACAACCATCTGTAATGAGGTCTGGTGCCCTCTTCTGGCCTGCAGGCAAACACACATGCAGAATATTGTATACATAATAAATAAATAAATATTTAAAAAAAAGAGGTCCCGACCGCTGTAGGCAATACCATTCCTAGGGAGGAGGCTCTGGGTTAGATAAAAGTACTAGGAAAGCATGAGCCATTGAGAAAGCCAGGGAAGGGAAGAGCAAACAGTGATCTACCTTCCTCCAGGTCTGCCTTGAGTTCCTGCCCCGATTGCCCCAGAAATGAACGACGACTTGGAAGCCTGTGCCAAATAAACCCTTTCTTTTCTAAACTGCATTTGTGTTGGAGTGTTTTAGAACAGCGCCAGAAACTGCTACTGTGGCCCACCCTGTTGGCAGGCACGGGCAAGGGAAGGCACATTCCAGACTAATTAGGGCTACATAATGAAACACTGAATCAAAAACTAAAACCCAAACCTTAGTGATGACCACAAAATGAAAGTGTAAATCCACTCTTAGGAATATAGGTCATTGACCAACAGTATTCTGCTGTGTCATGATATGCCAATACCTGTCTCTGATTTACATTGTCTCCTCTCAGGGCCACCAAAGTCCTCCTTTCTCTTTGGCTTTCTCTAATACTGGTGCAGGTATGAGATGAATTGTTCTACCATGATTTCCTTTAAAGGGACAATGGAGTTGATTTTTCATGTGTGTGGAAAGAGTGAGAGAGGAGGAAAGCCTCATTTGTATACATGGATAGCTGGCAATCCAAAGACCACTTATTGAAAAGATAGCAATACCCTCCATACACTTGAGATGCTAGCATATCACACATGACATGTTTTATTCAAAAAGCTGTGACTTTCTCATCAGTGACCTTGAAGGCTATTAGAGACTGGTGGTGTATTCGACTGGTATGCTAGGATTAACCAGACCAGCTCAAAACAACAAATATAATTTAAGAACTGAAAATGGGGAAACTAATACGACCAGGGTAAAGGTTCTGATGTTCAAAACAGGTCTGGGGAACACTGCAGGAAGAAAGTATAAGAGAGCAAGTGCACCTGGGTACCCAGGTTTTCTTCCCTGGACCCAGGAGGCCACACCCTAGCCAAAAGAGATTGGCTGAGCTTCCCCATCATCTCGCCTTTTTGTCTAAACAAGATCAAACCTAACCCAATACAACTATATACTATAGGAACAGATACCAAATATAAAATTACAAGCAACAAACAATATTAAGGAAGAAACACACAACAAAAGTTTTACTAAGCATTTTATTTCAAGGAGTCTAAATATGTATTGAAATTAAGTTTAGCTAAATCATGAGGAGGGTAACTACAATTCTCTAATCTTGAACTCCATCAAAATTCTGAGATGGGAAGGAATATTGTTTGAGCAACAAGGAAGTACAAATGAGAAACTTCCAAAATGTCCCAAATGATAGAGACAACTGACTACCTGAGCAATCACCCAAAGTCTCATTTGCAATGTTGAGGCAACCAACTTTGGCTGAGGCCTAACAGGACTGACATACCACTTTCAAAGGCAAGAAACTTTTCAGAACTATCTTACCCTGTCTTGGCAGGATATGACAATCCTGTTTTTTATCCATTTATGGATATTCTGTAGCTCTGTGAGTGGTCAAGGTATGGGCTTTTCTTTGCCCAAAGGCCAGTTCTGCCAAGAAGTAGACAAGCTCCAAGTGGAGTGTCTTTGGTGCTTAACATTCTCTTGGGAGTAGAACGGTGTTGCCAGGAGTGATTGTGTCTCACTACCACGGAAATCTAGGTTAGATTAAAGGCCATTTTCTACAGCTCTTTGAAGAGGTTGAAGATTCTACTGTCTATACTAAATATAATCTCTATGTATCTAAAGAACCTGATTAGCCTAAATATAAATAGGGCAAACAAAGATGACTATTGATCTATAATTTTCGATACCTCTCTAACTTAAAGATTAAGAGAATTAACAACTGTCTACCAAATGAGGACAATGACCTTGAAATGTAAACAATATATATCATTACATAAACACTATGTAAGTAACTTAATTAGAGGTAGAAATGTACACTCCAACATGGTAGATATATATATAATATATATATATATCAATAATATATATATCAATACATTAAAAAGTGATTTAAACAGAGATAGCAGACACACATACAATATTCAATATAATTTAACTTTGTATCAATATACAAGAATCGATACAAATATAATTTTCTTAAAACAATAACTCACAAATACCAATCTATTATCCTATCACCAATTTTCCCTCTTTTTTTTAAGAACACCCATGAGCCTATGAAATACTTCTCCCATCCCTCAACCATATACCAATTATAACCAACCCAAAAAGGATGTCCCTAAACCTGAAGGCAAACCCTGCTGGGAGAGGGGACATCATCCTATAAAATTGCTTCCAGCTGTCACGGGGGTGACGTTCTTCTTAGGGGGTCCTGTGAAAGTAAATAATGGTAAAATTCCAAGATTAATATTTGTTCTGGAAAAATTACAAATAGTGTCTGAGTGCTTTGAGGAGGTCTGGCCAGAGTGTTGTAAAAGATGTGCACCATTTGAAACTGTCTTGTGCGGTTGGTACCAAATATCAGGTCTTGTAGTAGCACTATCAACATCATGCCATCAAATTAGTTGGGTGGAGTCAATGTTGTGGGGCCCCAACTTCTTCCTGGAAACTTCAAATATCACTGCAGGAAAATTTATTATTTCTTCTGGGAAACTAAGCATTATCTATAAAGACATATACAGACATATATATTCAATGAAAGGTATGATAAAGACAGAAACAAATATGAGGAAAGGCAAAGAAAGTTTATAAATTATTATTGTTATTATTATTATTATTATTCTGTCCCATATCACGGCTCTTGACATGAGACAGAAACTCTAGGATATCTCTTTATCAACAGGCTTGGAATTGGAGAGGGACTGAGCCAGAGTCCAACTCCAAAACCAGCTCTATATATTTATAAATAAATGCACATTAACACATATTTAAAAATGTTTATTATAATTTATTTACTGAACCTATTCTGTTTTCTTGCTGATCCTATTAGGTTGTAAATAGTTTCAGTCTGTCAGTATTCAAACATCCAGGGTCCCTTGAACGCTTTGAAGATGAGTGTTTTCCTGGGGAGATAAGCAGAAAACCCTGCCTCCATCCTATGTGTTGTTCTTACCATCGGTATGATTATCATCATTGTGGATGAATTGTCATTTCTTCTTTCCAAGAGATTCCTTCTCTTCAAACTGAAACTTTATTAATTTTGATGGTATCCACAATTTTTCTTCTCAAGTGGAAACAAGAGCAAAACCACTTCCCCAACGCAGCACATATCCTGGCATCCATTGCAAGGTCAACACATCCTTGAAATAAGCTGGTTGATTTAATTCAGCAGACTTTTCCATTATCCAATGACTTTCTGCACCCATTGTCCCCTTCTCAATGAAGAAGAAAACTCAATGTTAATAAAGCATTATGAGTGAGCAGAGCTGGCATGCAGGCCAGATGGAGGGAAACCAATGGCAGGGTGCGCTGAACAGGTGAGGTCCAGACCTGAGGAAAGAGCCTAGGACATAGCACCAAGTGAGGCCTGCAGGCACAAGCTCATTGCTCTTAGGTCCCTTCACGCTAGGCTGGGACATGGGAGAAAGCTGCCTGAAGCAAGGGCATTAGATGGTGCGGATATCAGTGAACAAATGGATGTGGTGTCCTCAACTGGCCAGAGCCTTAAAGGGGTCTAAAAAGCCCCAAGATGGGCACCAAGTGATGGTGCATTCGATGGGTATGCTAGAATTAAACAGACCAGCTCAAAACAACAGATATAATTTAATAATTGAAAACAAGGGGAAAAAAACAAAAAAAAAACAGCGAAAACAGGGAAACTCACACGACCTGGGTAAAGTTTCCCATGTCCAAAACAGGTCTGGATAACACCATGCAAAGAGAGACAAAGAGAGCAAACTCACCTGGATTCCCAGGTTTTCTTCCCTGGCCCCAGGCAGCTGCACCCTAGCCAAATGTGATTGGCTGAGCTTCCCCATCCAGAGACCAACTTCCTCTAAAGTGTAGTGAGAGAAAAAGTTAAATCAGTCTCTTATCCATTGAAAACATTCTTCATGCCTGAAGGTGACATAGATGATTTCAGAAAGAAAGAAAAGTAAGAGTCCTGGGAACAAGCAGCCATACACAAATATAAACAATCAGAAATTATTCAGGCTAAAGAAAAAGAATACCAGAAACAACAACATCCTTTGCTGCAAATAAAGCCCATCAGAAGGCTTGAATGTCATCTTAATGCCAAGTTCCCTATTTCCATTTTTTTCCTTTAAAATACACACAGGGCCTGGCAAGATGTCCCAGTGTCTACAGATGCTTGTGTCGAGCAGAATGGCCTGAGATTGCCTCCCTGGGTACACTGCAAAGAAAGAAGTGACTCCTAAAAGTAGCCAGCCAGCTCCACGTGTATATTGTGACACACATGTATAAACATGTGTGCACAAAATGTAAAATATATGTCAATGCTTAAAAGCAAATAATGATATTTGAGATATGTTTAACACATATGAACATGGATTAACTATAGTGTAATATCGAATAAATAAAACTAGAAAATGGCAAATGAATTTCTATAGTTAAAAAGTTTTACTTTTAAATAGGATCTCACTCTATAACCCATACTGAACTGAACCTCACTATGTGGCTCCGGCTGGCATCAAACTCGTGTCCAACCCTTTGCTCCCACTTCTTGTGTCCTGGGATTAAAGGTGAGGCACCACACCTACCATCAGGATTTACTTTCTGGAGAAAGTGATCAAAAACAATACAGTGTAGAATATAAAATAGTAAGGACATATAAGTTATAATCACTAAAAATATCAAGTGAAAAATAAAAATTAGAGAAACAAAATATGAGGGGGATAAGAGTGCAAATGATAAAGAGTAGAACGTAACAACAGATACATTAGCTATTAATGGATCAAACACTACAAATAAAGGATAAATATTTTCTGAACAGATGCAAAAGCAAGGACAATAATACCTTATCTGTAAGATAGTTTAAAAAGTTTGTTTGAGGGCTGGGAGGATGGCTCAACAGTCAGCAGCACTGACTGCTCTTCCAGAGGACCCGGGTTCAATTCCCAGCACCCACATGGCAGCTGGCAGCTGTCTGTCACTACAATTTCAGGGGACCTGGCACCCTCACACAGGCCTATATCATGCAGGCCAAACACTCACAAACATTAAATAAATATTAGTAATTCTCTTTAAAGTAGAAGAAAAAGATGCTGGCGACAGTTGTGAACCAGTTACTGCCTTTAGAATCATTTACTGTTCATTTAGTAAGGGCTGGTTGCAGGGAACAGCTTCTACCCTCAGTTCAGTTTAGTCTGCTTAGATTGGTGGGGTTTTCAAGTTTGCTGTTTGATAACTTAGCCCCCAGCAGGTGGCACTGTTGGGGGAGTGTGTGGAGCATCCCAGGCCTGTAACATGAGGGCAGGGCCTTTGAAGGCTGTTACACTTACAACTCACTGAATCTGATCTGTAAGCTTTGCATCCTGTCCATTGCCACATGAGGAGTCTCCTATAGGTACTGCAGTCACCATTAACAGCACCGTGAGGGCATTGTGTGACACTATTCCTGGGTAGGGAGCCCATGCCAGACCAAATTGTGGGTGAGGACTTTACAAAACAGGGGTGATTTTACAGCACTTGCATCACTAAAAGCCCACTCCATCAAGGCTGATGACTCACGGAGTCTGCATCTATCTGAATCTCCGGAGGTGGTGGATGACTCCAATGCAACATCATTCTCCAGATCCAACAGAGCTGATGCACATAGGACCTCACAGAGATTGTGAGATCACTCACGAGATCTGCAGGAGCTCAAGCCAGATAAAATCCCAGCATGGAGGAGGGGAAGTGGCCACAAAGCCTTACACCTAGCCAATAGCTATTTGTGATGGATAGCTGCTTTCTCAATGGCATGACACTGGGTATGGCAAACACACCCCAGGACAGGCCCCATGCCCAATAGTTTCCAGTATAAATAGGACTCCATGGTTTTGTTTTTGACTTACAAATAGACTGTTTTGTTTGTTTTAAGCAAGAGAAACAGCATGATGTTGAGTTGGGAGGAGTTGGGGAAGGGAGAAATATAAAAATGAACAATTTTTTTTAAAGAAAGGACATTAAAACTAAAATATATGTGTTGAGGAGGGGCTGAACGGATGGCTCTTGCATAGGACCTAACTTCAGTCCCCAGACCTCAAATGGTGGCTCATAACTGCCTGTTATTCCAATTCCAAGGGATATGACACAATCTTATCACCTCCGAGGGGAAATCCACAGACTCACAGGCAGGTAAAATACCCATACACATAAAATTAAAATAAACAAAACCTGAAATAATACGATATACCTGTTGCTTTGGATAGTGCTCTTGTCCAGATGACCTGAGTTAAGTTTGCAGTACCTATAACAGCCATCTGTAACTGTGAGGCCACCCTGGGCGATTTAGCCCATGTTTATTTAGTCCTTGTTACATAGCAAGACATACACACATACACCAACACACACACACACACACACACACACACACACACACACACACGTTCTCTACATTGTCTGTACATCTATATATTTATTTCACTATTAAAGTGATTCCATATCACAGGTATTGTTGACATCCACATTTCTCATGAAAAGGGTAAGGCCCAGAGAGGATGAATAAGTAGCTCCCAAGTCACAGAGCAACTAAGATGTTACCCATCATTAAATCATGCCTACTAGTCATCCTGATCATTGTGAGGTCATGAGGCAACCTGGACCCTCAGTATGTAACCATATGAAGGAGGCAGTAGACACATGAAACTGAGAAACACCCAAAATGGCACATTCACGGCTCATGTCCTAGACTCTGGCAACTGGTCACTCTTGCTCTATGATTTGGAAAAGGATCAGAAAGTAAAGGCTGGGATCCCAGGTGGGTCAGATACTGGATCTCGGACTTTATTCACTGGAAGGGGTATATCAAAGAGAGATATGAGTGTGTGAGGGGAAAGAGTGAGAAGGCTAGTTTGTCTGCCTCCCTAATTTTCAGCGGTGGACCAGTACAAAGTCTACCTGTGATTGGAAATGTTGGCCCAGCTTGAAAAAATCAGAAAAGCTTCTCACCTGGATCTCTGTCGACATCTAATGGTCAGTAATGTGAATGACACCTGACACGGATTGTGCATGTGGGGCCCAGTAGTGAGGACAGTAAGGACCAGGAGCAAAGGGGAGAAGAGCCAGGGCTGTGGGAACAATATACCCAGTAACTGTGAGGAGCTGCTCTGATGAGTTTCCTGGCGATTGTTGTCACTTTATCCATAGTGGGCACTATGATGCATAAAACTGATGTCACAAAGCTCCTGAATACCAGAGCTGGAGCCATGAATTCATGTGTTCTGGGTTAGAGACCAAGTCTCCAGACATCTAGCCATGGTTTGTGGATATAGCAACCACAGGCAGGGCCTTAGCCTTGTGCTCCTTGCTTTCTATTCTGAAGGGCTTCGTGGCAAGAGATGGGCACCCCTGGGAGTCAGAGAATCTGACAAGAACTGCTCTAATGGGACTATCTCCTTTCCTTGGCCAGAAGGGACAGACAGTACACCCTGCCGCTCTCCCCTCTGTTCAGCATACCTGGAACCCTATTCTGGCTTGACTAACCCCTCATTCTTACCTTCCAGGTTTAAGGTCTGAGGATTCTGCCTCCTCCCCAGGCTGAAGTCATCCATCTACTACTGCAGTCGGCATCAGTGCCCTTCCCAACCACGGCCAGAACAACTCATTCTGTATCCATGGTCCCTGGTAAGGCTGAGTTGCCCATTCTTACTTAAAAGGCTTTATTGATGGTCAGGCCTGACACATGAGGATGAAAGAAACTTTCCGATAAGTAGACTCACCCTGAATGGTGTACAGTTTCAACATCTTCTCCTTCCACTCAGCATGATTATGAGAAGCTGTGCTGGCTGTCGCTGGCTGCTTTATCTCTGAGAGCTGGTGCAACCCCCCAAAATGAGCTGAGGAATAACCAAGATCTGAGCCAGATGTCCAGACACGAGCCTGTCTCCACTGTGCTGAAAGAAAGAGACTAAAAAGACCCAGGATTTGGAGTATGATGGCAGTTGCCAGTGAAGCTATTAGGCATAAGGTGAGCTCTAGCAGGGACCAACAGACCACAAAGACAGGCCATAAAACATTGGGTAGGCAGCCTAAGGTCCTACCGTGGTATAAAGATAAAGTGGTGGCCTACGTGGGCTCAGAGAGAAGGAGAATGGCAGTGGGAGACTCGGGATGGAGCCAGCTCATGACCTTCCAAACAAGATGTGACCAACAATGGGGATGGTGGTCCATATTACCTGAATCAGATTAAAACAGCCTCAAGACTTCCTCTGCAGGGTGGCACACAGAGTGTTCTAACCCTTTCCCCTAGTAAACGTTCAACTTTGCTTTGCCCTTTCTTTCTTTCTTTCTTTCTTTCTTTCTTTCTTTCTTGCTTGCTTTCTTCCTTCTTTTTTCTTTTCTTTCTGTCATTCTTTCTTTTTTCTTCCTTCCTTTCTCTTCTTCCTTTCTTCCTTCCTTCCGTCTTATTTATCTGAGTTTCTCTGTAGCCCTGGCCCTCCTGGAACATTCTCCATAAAACAGACTGGACAAGAACTCAGAGGTTCATGTGCCTCTGCCTCCAGAGTGCTGGGATTAAAGGCGTGCACCACTATAACCGGCAAACTTCAGCTGTTTCTTAACTTCTTTACATATTCTTGCATCTTATTCACGTACTTACCTATAACAGATTGAATTCTAGGTAAGCTGGGCTTCTGAGAAAAGCACACCATTTATCTAAAAATAGATCCCAGGGAGAGCACAAAGGAGAGGTGGACAGTGAGAAGAGAAATTTAGGCCATGTGCACACTAGAATCTAGGTTGCTGCATCTCGACTTGGATAGTTTGCTTTGCCTCCTTGATTGCTTGGCTTACACTCTTGACTACTTGACCAACTACTGCATTCTATCTGAATTCTTCTCTTTTGAGTAGAACAAGGATCAAATGAACAAATGAATGAAAGAAGGACAGACAGAAAGAATGAAGGACAGAAGAGAGAAAGGAAGGAAGAGAGTGCTGGTAAGGTCAAGACCAGAGAAAAACAGAGATCCTCTCAACTTAATAAGAAAAACCAGTGAGGTAAGTGAAAGTAGGAGTCAGGAGGCCGGAATTAGATAGGGTAATATCACCTAATTTCTTAGCACTGATACCTGAACCTCCTTTCAGGCAAATCAAATTAGACTTGGGGCATAAGGTCAAAAATTCACTTACTCTCCCTCCCACACTCTGAGTGTGGGGGCGTATGTTGAGAGCTTGTAGTGGTGTCTGTCATATGTAAGCTCCTAGTATGATTTCGTGAGGTATCCAGGGAGGAGAACCTCCACACCAGATTATCAAATGTACGTGTGTTTGTGTGTGTATGCGCGTGCGCATGCACGCAGGTACCTATGCCCACTTCTGGTGGATGCCAATGGACAGCTTTGGGTGAGTATTTTCAGGTGCTGTACACTTTTTTCTGAGACAGAGTCTTTTATTCGTCTGAAGCTCACAAAATAGGGCAACATGTCTGACTGGTAAACCCCAGGAACTTTATGTTTTTACAGTTTTGTGCTGGGATTCCACAACTGGAGTTTTGTGTAGATTCTGGGGATTGCAAAGCAAGCACCTTGTTAACTGAGCTATCCCCTCAAATCTTAGGATGAAGTTTTTAATTGGGGAACAAGATAATCAGTTAGAAATGTGGTTTTTAATAGGTGGATGAACTTTTAAAAAGGGGGGGGGGAATATTCTGCAAACAGTGACTTAAACCCTGAGAGATAAGTGTTTCCCAAATCAGCTAGGGCTCCAAGAGACCAAGGTATTATTCCACCACAACCCAACGTAGTGAGCCAAAGAGTATAAAACTTACAGCTAACGGAGGAGGGATTACTTACAGGAGCAAAGCAGCAAAACCAGAGAAAAGTCTGACTGCAGCAAGGAAGGAGGCCGTCTCCGTAGAGAGATAGATGGAAGTGCCTGCCCGTCAGTCGGCCATCCACACTCTCAGTACTTTAGTGTCTCCAGAGGCTACAGAAACACAAGTAACTGGTACAGAATTACACAAAGCTGAAAAGGAGATGCCTCACGGAGAGGCTGGAATCTCTGTTGAGAGTCTAACAACACCCGCCCAAAGCCCAATGCCCTTGTATAAAGAAATTTCAGCAAGCAGGTGGTGGTATGGTGTATAACAAGGAAGGTGAGTAAGCCATGGAAAGCAAGCCAGTAAGCAGCATTCCCGCCATGGCCTCTGTATGCTGGTATATTTGTGTTTAAATGAATGAAGCTTGCCTGAAGATGAGCGGGCAAAGCACCCACACGTCAGCTATATAGGACAGCATGGTGGTAGTACATGCCTTTAATCCCAGCACTCAGGAGACAGAGGCAGGCAAAACTTTGTGAGTTGAAAGTTACCTTGTGATGTGGGAGTGTCATATATCAATCTGTTGATTTCATTGACTAAGCAATAAATAAACTGCTTGGTCCGATTGGTTAGAACATAGGTGGGTGGAGTAAACAGAAGAAAATGCTGGGCGGAAGAGGAAGTGAGGTCAGAAAGCATGCAGCTCCGCTCAGCGCCAGATGCCTCAGACAGAGATGCCACGCTCCCTTCACTATAGCTCTGCTCTCGGAGGCAGAGGCATGAAGCTGAGAACCAGGATGGACACGTAGGCTAGAATCTTCCTGGTAAGCGCACCTTGGGGTGCTTACTCTCATGATTAGAAATGGGTTAAGAGGTTGAAGCTAATGGGCCAAGCAGTGCTTAAAAGAATACAGTTTGTGTGTAATTATTTTGGATAAAGCTAGCCGTGCAAGCGGCTGGGGTGTTGGGGATGCAGCCCCGCCGCTGCAATTTCAACAACCTTGGACCATACAAAATTGATCCAGAAACAGGTCCAGGTGGTGGTGGTTCACACCTTTAATCTCAGTGTTTGGGAGTCACACACTTTTAATCCCAGCACTAGGGAGGTGCAGATAGGAGCAATATTCCTAGTAGAGAGAGGAATATAAAGGGTTAGACAGAAAGTCAGGAGTGTGGAGTCTAAGGATTTGTGGAGATAGGATCTCGCCCTTTGAATCTGAAGGCTTGGTGGAGGTAAAAGGTCTCTCTAGTGTTTGGCTGCTTTGCTTTTCTGATCTTCAGATTCAACCCCAAAACCTGTCTCTGGGTTTTTATTATTCTGCTACACCTCTGCTTTGATTCCTACTTCGAGATTCCTTCCTTTAGTTCCTTACACGATGGACTAAAACTGTAAACTTAAATTAACCCGTTCAACCTGCTTTGGACCATAATGCTTACAATTTAAAATAAGACAGCATATTCCCCAGTGGGGAATAAACCATACACCCTTAAACCTCGCATTGGAGCCATTCTTAATCTTCAGCGTGACACATACCCTGCATTCAGAGCCCCTAACCACCATAAGATCACTTGTTTTTAAGAATTTTTTTAGTTTTAGAAATTTATATTTTATGGAGAAGTTGCAAAAATAGGACAGAATATTCCCAAATGCGCTGCTGCTAGTTGAATCTTTTGTTATGATTTGAGTGGATGTATCTCAATTTTTGAGCCAATCAAGATATTCTGAATTACTAAAACCATGGTTTATTCAGATTTCCTTACCTTTTACCATTACCCTTTACCATTGTCCATTACAAAATCCCGCGACGAGCCTAATTCATACAACAGTGGTTTTCATTCCTTTCCTGTAAGACCATGTTTTGTGTGTGTGTGTGTGTGTGTGTGTGTGTGTGTGTGTGTGTGTGTGTGAGTAGTTTGTGCTGAGGAATCATTTCTGAGACTTCTGGAGAAAATGAAACGTTAGTGTGTTGCATCCTCCCCTCCTGTCTTTATCTCAATGGAGTCACTTTTGGGAAGAGCATGTGCACACTAGACCATGATGAGGCTTCTATAGGAAATTCTTTTCTAAAGTAGATCACCTCCATCAAGGTTGCAGAGAACATCAAGTTCTTCCCGTTGTATATTGTTCATTTTATAAAAGATCCCTCCAGAAATGGAAGCCTCACAGACATGGTGTCAGTCCTAGTTTTATTGTCGACCTAACACAGTGTCAAGTGAGAGGGAAACGTCTACTGAGAAACTGCCAACATCAGACTAGGAGGTTGGTCTTTGGACACATCTTTGTGTGGTTTCCTTGATTATTAACTCACATAAGAGGTCCTGGTCCACTGTAGGCAATACCATTCCTAGGGACGAGGCTGTGGGTTAGATAAAATTACCAGGGAAGCATGAGCCTATGAGCAAGCTAGAGAAGGGACAATAAAACAGCACTCTTCCTTCCAGGCTTCCTTCTTACTGGTCCTGCCTTGAGATCCTGCCCTGATTTCCCCGGGGATGAACTGTGACTTGGAAGCCTGTGCCAAATAAACGCTTTCTTCTCTAAGCTGCATTTGTGTTGGAGTGTTTTAGAACAGCGGCAGAAACTGCTACTGTGGCCCACCCTGTTGGCAGGCATGGGCAAGGGAAGGCACATTCCAGACTAGTCTGGGCTACATAACGAAACACTGAATCAAAAACTGAAACCCAAACCGTAGTGATAAGCACAAAATGAAAGTGTAAATCCACTCTTAGGATTACAGGTCACTGACCAACAGTATTCTGCTGTGACATGTTATGACAATGCCTGTCTCTAATATTCATTCTCTCCTCTCAGAGCCATCGAAGTCCTCCCATCTCTTGGGCTTTCTCTAATACTACTCAGGTATGAAATGAATTGATCTACCATGCCTTCCTTTAAAGGGACCATGGAATGATTTTTCACGTGTGTGGAAAGAGTGAGAGAGGAGGAAACCTCGTTTGTATTCTGGATAGCTGGAAATCCCAAGACCACGTATTGAAAAGATGGCCAATCCCTTCCATACACTTGAGGTGCTAGCATATTACTCACGACATGTTTTATTCAAAAAGTTGTGACTTTCTCATCAGTGACCTTGGCGGCTAGAAGAGAGTGGTGGCATATTCAATCGGTATGCTAGAACGCACCAGACCAGCTCAAAACAACAGATATAATTTAATAATTACAAAGGGGGAAACTCACAGGACCTGGGTAAGGTTCAGATGTCCAAAATGGGTTTGGTGAACACACTGCGAATAGAGCAAGTGCACCTGGAATCCCAGATTTTCTTTCTGGGCCCCAGGATGCCACACTCTAGCCAAATGTGACTGGCTGAGCTTCCCCATCATCTCCCCCTTTCATCTAAAGAAGATCAAACCAAACCGAATACAACTACATACAATAGGAACAGATACCAAATATGAAATTACAAGCAACAAACAATAATAAGCAATAAACACATAACAAAAGTTTTACTAAGCATTTTATTTCAAGGAGTCTAAATAACTTATTGAAATTAAGTTTAGCTAAACCATGAGGAGGGTAACTACAATTCTCTAACCTTGAACTCCATCAAAATTCTGACAAGGGAAGGAATATTATTTGAGCAACCAGCAAGTACAAACGAGAAACGTCCAAAATGTGCCAAATGATAGAGACAACTGACGACCTGAGCAATCACCCAAAGTCTCATTTGCCATGTTGAGGCAACCAACTTTGGATAAGGCCTAACGGGACTGACACACCATTTTCAAAGGCAAGAAACTGTTCATAACTATCTTTCCCTGTCTTGGCAGGATATGACAATCCTGTTTTTATCCATTTATGGATACTCTCTAGATCTGTCAGTGGTCAAGGTATGGCTTTTCTTTGCCCAAAGGCCAGTTCTGCCAAGAAGTAGACAAGCTCCAAGTGGAGTGTCTTTGGTGCTCAACATTCTCTTGGGAGTAGAACGGTGTTGCCAGGAGTGCTTGTGTCTCACTAACATGGAACTCTAGGTTAGATTAAAGGCCATTTTCTACAGCTCTTTGAAGAGGTTGAGGATTCTACTATCTATACTAAATATAATGTCTATGTATCTAAAGAACCTGATTAGCCTAAATATAAATAGGACAAACATAGATGACTATTGATCTATCATTCTCGATACCTATCTAACTTAAAGACTAAGAGAATTAACAACTGTCTAATAAGTGAGGACAATGACCTCGAAATGTAAACAATATATATGATTACATAAACACTATGTAAGTAACTTAATCAGGGGTAGAAATGTACATTGCAACATGGTAGATATATATATATATCAATACAATATATATATCAATTCATAAATGATTTAAACAGAGGTAGCAGACTCACATACAATATTCAATATAATTTAACTTTGTATCAATATACAAGAATCGATACCAATATAGTTTTCTAAAAACAATAACTCACAAATAACAATCTATTATCCTATCACCAATTTTCCCTATTTTTTTTTCAAGAGCCTATGAAATACTTCCCCCATTCCTCAACAATATACCAATTATAACCAACCCCAAAAGGATGTCGTTAAACTCTGCTGGGAGAGGGGACGTCATCCTCTAAAATTGTTTCCAGCTGTCACGGGGTGATGTTCTTCTTAGGGGGTCCTTTGAAAGTGAATAATGGTAAAATTCCAGATTAATATTTTGTCTGGGAAAATTGCAAATAGTGTCTGAGTGTTTGGAAAAGGTCTGATCAGAGTGTTGTATAAGATGTGCACCATTTGAAACTGTCTATTGCGGTTGGTACCAAAAATCAGGTCTTGTAATTGCACTATCAACATGATGACATCATATTAACCAGGTGGAGTCACTGTTCCGGGGCCCCATCTTCTTCCTGGAAACTTCAAAGATCAATGCATGAAAATACATTATTTCTTCTGGGACACTAAGAATTATCTATAAAGACATATACAGACATATATATTCAATGAAAGGTATGATAAAGACAGAAACAGATATGAGGAAAGGCAAAGAAAGTTTATAAATTATTATTATTATTATTATTCTGTCCCATGCCATGGCTCTTGACATGATACAGAAACTCTGGGATATCTCCTATCAAAAGGCTTGGAATTGGAGAGGGACTGAGCCAGAGTCCAACTCCAAAATCAGCTCTATATATTTATAAATAAATGCACATTAACACATATTTAAAAATATGTTTATTATAATTTATTTACTGAACCTATTCAGTTTTCTTGCTGATCCTTATTGGGTTGTAAATAGTTTCCATCTGTCAGTATTCAAACATCCAGGGTCCCTTGAACTCTTTGAAGATGAGTGTTTTCCTGCAGAAATAAGAAGAGAACCCTGCCTCCATCCTATATGTTGTTCTTACCATCGGTATGATTATCATCATTGTGGATGAGCTGTCATTTCTTCTTTCCAAGAGATTCCTCCTCTTCAAACTGAACCTTTATTTATTTTTATGATACCCACAATTTTTCTTCTCCAGTGGAAACAACAGCAAAACCACTTCCCCAACATAGAACATATCCTGGCTTCCATTGCGAGGTCAGCACATCCTTGAAATAAACTGGTTGATTTAATTCAGCAGACTTTTCCATTATCCAATGATTCTCTGCAGCCATTGTCCCCTTCTCATTAGTATTAAGAAAATTCAAGGTTAAGAAAGCATTATGAGTGAGCAGAGCTGGGAGCTGAGAGACAATGGCGGGGTGCTCAGAACAGGTGAGGTCCAGACCTGGGGCACTAGCCCAGGACATAGCACCAAGTGTGGCCACAAGTGCAGGCACAAGCTCCTTGCTCTTAGGACCCTCGCTCTAAGCTTGGTTGTGGGAGAATGCTGCCTGCTGCAAGGGCATGGGATAGTACGGATACAATGCCCTAATGGATGTGGTGTGGCCTCAACTGGACAGAGCCTTAAAGGACTCCAAAAAGCCCCAAGGACGGGCATCAAGTGATGGTGTATTCGATCGGCACGCTAGAATTAACCAGACCAGCTGAAAACAACAGATATAATTTAGTAATTGAAAACAGGAAAACACACACAACCTGGGTAAAGGTTCCCATGTCCAAAACAGGTCTGGAGAACACCATGCAAAGAGAGACAAAGAGAGCAAACTCACCTGGATTCCCAGGTTTTCTTCCCTGGAAACAGGCGGCAACACCCTAGCCAAAAGTGATTGGCTGAGCTTCCCCATCAAGAGAGCAACTTCCTCTCAAAGGTGGTGACAGGAAAAGTTATCTCAGTCTCTTAGCCATTGAAAACTTTCTTCATGCCTGAAGGTGACATAGATGTTTTCAGAAAGAAATACAAGAAAGTCCTGGGAACAAGCAGAAATACACAAATATAAACAATCAGAAATTCTTCAGGTTGAAGAAATAGAACACCCCAAATAACAACATGTTTTGGTGTAAAATAAAAACAATAGAAGGCTTGAATGTCATCTTAATATCAAGTTCCCTATTTCCACTTTTTTCCTTTAAAATATGTACAGGGCCTGGCAAGATGGCCCAATGCCTACAGATGCTTGCACCGAGCATGATGACCTGAGTTTGCCACACGGGGTAGAGTTAAAAGAAAGAAGTGACTCCTAAAAGTAGCCTTCTACCTCCACGTGTATATTGTGACACACACGCATAAACACATGTGCACAAAATGTAAAATATGTGTTAATGCTTAAAAGAAAATATTGATATTTGAGATATGTTTAACACATGAGCACATGGATTAACTATAGTATATTGTAGAATAAAGAGAACTAGAAAATGGCAAAGGGTTTCTATTGTTAAAAAGATTTCCTTTGGAAATATGATCTCACTCTGTATGCCATATTAATCAGAAACTCACTATGTGGCCCCAGCTGGCCTCAAACTCATGTCAAATCCTTTGCTTCCACTTCTTGAGTCCTGGGATTACAGGTGTTAGGCACCACACCTTACATCAGGATTTACTTTCTTGAGAAAGTGGTGAAAACGCAAAATCTGAAATAATAATAAGATATATCTGTTGATCTGGATACTGCCATTAGACAGAGGACCTGAGTTCAGTTTGAAGAACCTACGAACAGCCATTTGTGATTCTGAGGCCACCTTGCGGCTATTTAACCCAAGTTACATAGCAAGACACACATAGGGACAAACACACAAACACATACACACATTCTCCACATAGTTGGTACATTTATATATTTACTTCAGCATTATAGTTATTCCATATTCTAAATATTGTTACCATCCAAATTATACACCAGAAACGAAAGGCCCAGACAGGATGATAAGGAGCTCCCAAGTCACAGAGCAACTAAGATGATATCCATGAGTAAGTCATGCCTCCTAGTCATCCTGATCATTGTGAGGTCAGGAGGCAACCTGGGCCCTCAGTGTGTAACCATATGAAGGAGGCAGTAGATACAGAAAACTGAGAAAGTCCCATGATGGCACATTCATGGCTCACGTCCTAGGGTCTGGCAACTACTCAGTCTTAGCTCTATGATTTGGAAAAAGATCAGAAAGTCAAGTCAGGGGATCCCAGGTTGGCCAGATACTGGTTCTCAGACTTTATTCACTGGAAGGGGTATATCAAAGAGATTAAATGAGTGTGTGTGGGGGGGGAAGTACGCGGACACTTGTTTGTCTGCCTCCCTAATTTCCTGCAGTGGACCAGTACAAAGTCTACCTGTGCTTGCAAATCTTGACTCAGCCTGAACAGAACAGAAAAGCTTCTCACCAGGATCTCTATCGTCATCAGATGCTCGAGTATGTGAATGACACCTCACACGGAATGTGCATGTGGGACCCAGTAGTGAGGACAGGAAGGACCATGAGCAGAAAAGGAGAAGAGCCAGAGCTGTGAGAACAAGACACCCAGTCACTGTGAGGAGCTGCTCTGATGCGTTTCCTGGCAATTGTTGTCACGTTATCCATAGTGGACATTATGTTGCATAAAACTGATGTCACAAAGCTCCTGAAAACCAGACCTGGAGCCATGAATTCATGTGTTGCAGGTAGATACCAAGTCTCCACCCATTTAGCCGTGGTCTTGTGGAGATAGGAACCACAGGCAGGGCCTTAGCCTTGTGCTCCTTGCTTTCTATTCTGGAGGGCTTCCTGGCAAGAGATGGACACCCCTGGGAGTCAGAGAACCTGACAGGACCTGCTCTGTAGGGACCATCTCCTTTCCTTGGCCAGAAGGGACTGGCAATACACCCTGCTGCTCTCCCCTCTGTTCAGCATCTCTGGGGCCGTTCTCAAGCCTGAATAAAACAGGTATTGTAGTAGAACTATCAACATGATGACATCATATTAAGCAGGTTGACTCAGTGTTGTTGGGCCCCATCGTCTTCCTGGAAACTTCAAAGATAACTGCAGGAAAATTTATTATTTCTTCTGGGAAACTAAGCATTATCTATAAAGACATATACAGACATATATATTCAATGAAAGGTATGATAAAGACAGAAACAGATATGAGGAATGACAAAGAATGTTTATAAATTATTATTATCATTATTATTACTATTCTGTCCCATATCATGGCCCTTGACATGATACAGAAACTCTGGGATATCTCCTATCAAAAGGCTTGGAATTGGAGAGGGACTGAGCCAGAGTCCAACTCCAAAACCAGCTCTATATATTTATAAATAAATGCACATTAACACATATTTAAAAATATGTTTATTATAATTTATTTACTGAACCTATTTAGTTTTCTTGCTGATCCTTATTGGGTTGTAAATAGTTTCCATCTGTCAGTATTCAAACATCCAGGGTCCCTTGAACTCTTTGAAGATGAGTGTTTTTCTGGGGAGATAAGAAGCGAACCCTGCCCCCATCCTATATGTTGCTCTTACCATCGGTATGATTATCATCATTGTGGATGAGCTGTCATTTCTTCTTTCCAAGAGATTCCTCCTCTTCAAACCGAGTCTTTATTTATTTTGATGGTACCCACAATTTTTCTTCTCTTGTATAAAACATGAGCAAAACCCCTTCCCCAACGCAGCACATATCCTGGCTTCCATTGCAAGGTCAACACATCCTTGAAATAAGCTGGTTGATTTAATTCTGCAGATTTTTCAGTTATTCAATGTCTTTTTGCGGCCATTGTCCCCTTCTCAGTAGCGCTGAAAAATTCTAGGTTAATAAAGCATTATGAGTGAGCAGAGCTGACATGCAGGTCAGATGAAGGGGAGCCAATGGCAGGGTGCGCTGAACAGGTGAGGTCCAGACCTGAGGAAAGAGCTTAGGACATAGCACCAAGTGCGGCCTGCAGAAACAAGCTCATTGCTCTTAGGTCCCCTCACTCTAGCCTGGGAGGTGGGAGAAAGCTGCCTGCAGCAAGCGCATTAGATGGTACAGATATCAATGCCCTAATGGATGTGGTGTGGCCTCAACTGGCCAGAGCCTTAAAGGGCGCCAAAAAGCCTCAAGGATGGACACCAAGTGATGGTGCATTCTATCGGTACGATAGAATTAACCAGACCAGCTGAAAACAACAGATATAATTTAATAATTGAAAACGGGAAAACTCACACGACCTGGGTAAAGTTTCCCATGCCCAAAACAGGTCTGAAGAACACCATGCAAAGAGAGACAAAGAGAGCAAACTTACCTGGATTCCCAGGTTTTCTTCCCTGGCCCCAGGAAGCTGCACCCTAGCCAAATGTGATTGCTGAGCTTCCCCATCCAGAGACCAACTTCCTCTAAAGGGTGGTGAGAGAAAAAGTTAAATCACTCTCTTACCATTGAAAACAATCTTCATGCCTGATGGTGACATAGATGTTTTCATAAAGAAAGAAAAATAAGAGTCCTGGGAACAAGCACAAACACACGAATATAAACAATCAGAAATCTTCAGGCTGAAGAAAAAAAATACCAGAAACAACAACATCCTTTGCTGCAAATAAAGATCATCAGAATGCTTGAATGTCATCTTAATGTCAAGTTCCCTATTTCCACTTTTTTCCTTTAAAATACACACAGGGCCTTGCAGGATGGCCCAGTGCCTACAGATGCTTGCACCGAGCACGATGACCTGAGTTTGCCTCCCGGGGTACAGTGAAAAGAAAGAAGTGACTCCTAAAGGTAGCCTGCTACCTCCACGTATATATTATGACACACATGCATAAATACATGCACACAGATGAAATATAAAATATATGTGAATGCTTATAAGCAAATGATGATATTTTATGTGTGTTTTACACATATGCACGTGGGTTATGTATAGGGTATTGTAGAATAAAGAGCACTAGAAAACATCAAATGTATTTCTATTGATAAATATTTTACTTTTGAAATATGATTTCACCCTGAAACCCATACTGTACTGAACCTCACCATGTGTCCCCGGCTGGCCTCAAACTCATGTCAAATCCTTTGCTTCCACTTCCTGAGCTCTGGGATTACAGGTATGAGGCACCACACCTAACATCAGGATTTACTTTCTGGAGAAAGGGGTCAATAAGCAATACTGTGTAGACTATAAAATAGTAAGGACATATAATTTATAATCACTAAAACATATCAGAAAGGCTGATGAGAAATTATAGAGTTCTAAATCTAAAACATTAAAAATAAGAATTAGAGAAACAAAATATGAGGGGCATAAGAGTGCAAATGATAAAGAGTAGAATGTAACAACAGATACATTAGCTATTAATGGATCAAACACTACAAATAAAAAATAAATATTTTTTGAACAGATACAAAAGCAAGAACAATAATACCTTATCTGTAAAATAAGTGGGTTTGAGGGCTGGGAGGATGGCACAGCAGTTAGCATCACTGACTGCTGTTCCAGAGGACCAGGGTTCAATTCCCAGCACCCACATGGCAGCTGACAGCTGTCTGTCACTACAATTCCAGGGAACCTGGCACCTGTACACAGGCCTATATCATGCAGGTGAAACACTAACACACGTAACATAAAAATAAGTAATTCTCTTTAGAGTAGAAGAAAAAGATGCTGTCGACAGTTGTGAACCTGTCACTGCCTTTAGAATGATTTACTGCTAGTTGCTGGGAATAGCTTCTGTTCTCAGTTTAGGTTAGTCTACTAGATTGTTGGTGGGGTTTGCAAGTTTGCTGTTTGAGCACTTAGCCCCCAGCAGGTGGCACTGTTGGAGGACAGTGTGGAGGATCCCAGGCCTGTAGCATGAGAGCAGGGCCTTTGAAGGCTGTTACACTTACCACTCACTGAATCTGATCTGTAAGCTTTGCCATTTGTCCATTGCCACATGAGGAGTCTCCACCATGTGCCGCAGTCACCATTAGCAGCACCGTGATGGCATTGTATGACACTTTTCCTGGGTAGGGAACCCATGTCAGATCAAATTGTGGATAAGGAGTTTACAGAAAAAGGGGTGATTCTAAAGCACTTGCATCACTGAAAGCCCACTCGGTCACGGGTGAGGACTCACGGAGTCTGCATCTATCTGAATCTGCGGAGGTGGTGGATAACTCCAGTGCAATATCGTTCTCCAGACCCAACAGAGCTGATGCACATATGACCTCACAGAGACTGTGACATCACTCACGAGAACTGCAGGACCTCAAGCCAGATAAAATCTAAGCATGGAGGAGGGGAAGTGGCCACAAAGCCCTACAGCTAGTCAAGTAGCTGTGTGTGATTGATAGCTGCTTGGAGAGGGAAAACAATTTTCTCAATGGAGTGACACTGGGTTTGGCAAAGACACTCCAGGACAGGCCACATGCCCAGACGTTTCCAGCATAATAAATAGGACTCCAGGGTTTTGTTTTTGACTTATAAACAGACTGTTTTGTTTGTTTTAAGCAAGAGAAAGAGCATAATGTTAAGTTGGGAAAAGTCAGGGAAGGGAGAAAATATGATAAAAATGAATGAAAATTTAAAAATAAGGAAAAATGAAAAGTAAAATATATATGTTGAGGTGTGGCTGAGGGGATGGCTCTTGCAAAAGACACCAGACCCCAAATGGTGGCTCACTATTGTCTGTTATTCCAGTTCCAAACAATCTGATACCATCTTATGACTTATGTGGGCAAATCCACAAAGATTCACGGAGATAAAATACCCATACACATAAAATTAAAATAAACAAAACCTGAAATAATATGATACAACTATTGGTTTAGATACTGCTCTTAGTAATAGGACCGGAATTCAGTTTGCAGTACCTACTAACAGCCATCTGTAATGTGAGGCCACCCTAATGTTTTTTAGCCCATGTTACATAGCAAGACATATATACACACTCACACACACACACGTTCTCAACGTATCCGTAAATTTATATATTTACTTCACTATTAGTGTGACTCCATATCATAAGCATTGTTGCCATCCTCATTGTACACAAGAAACGAAACGCCCAGAGAGTTTGAATAAGTAGCTCCCAAGTCACAGAGCATCTAAGATGTTACCCATGATTAAGTCATGCCTCCTAGTCATCCTGATCATTGCGAGAACAGGAGGCAACCTGGGCACTCAATATGTAACCATATGAAGGAGGCAGTAGATACAGGAAACTGAGAAACACCCAAGATGGCACATTCACGGCTCATGTCCTAGGGTCTGGCAACTACTCGCTCTCCTCTCTGTGATTTGGAAAAGGATCAGAAAGTCAAGGCAGGGGATCCCAGGTGGGCCAGATTCTGGTTCTCAGACTTTAATCACTGGAAGCGGTATATGAAAGAGAGAGATATGAGTGTTTGAGGGGAAACTGCACGGACACTTGTTTGTCTGCCTCGCTAATTTCCTGCGGTGGACAAGAACAAAATCTACCTGTGATTGGAAATGTTGGCCCAGCATGAAAAGAACAGAAAATCTTCTCTCCAGTATCTCTGTCAACATCTAGTAGTCGAAGATGTGAATGACACCTCACACAAAATGTTCCTGTGGGGCCCAGCAGTGAGGACAGGAAGGACCATGAGCAGAAGGGGAGAAGAGCCAGGGCTGTGAGAACAAGACACCCAGTCACTGTGAGGAGCTGCTCTGATACGTTCCCTGGCAAATGTTGTCACGTTACTCACATTGGGCACATGATGCATGAAACTGATGTCATGAAGCTCCTGAAACCACAGGTGGAGCCATGAATTCATATGTTCTATGTAGAGACCAAGTCTCCACCCATCTAGACTTGTTCTTGTGGAGATAGGAACCACAGGCAGGGCCTTAGCCTTGTGCTCCTTGCTTTCTATTCTGGAGGGCTTCCTGGCGAAAGATGGACACCCCTGGGAGTCAGAGAATCTTACAGGACCTGCTCTGTTGGGATCATCTCCTCTTCTTGGCCAGAAGGGACTGGCGGTACACCCTGCCGCTCTCCCTTCCGCTCAGCGTCACTGGGGCCTTTCTCAGGCCTGACTAATCCCTCATTCTTATCTTCTAGGTTTAAGATCTGAAGATTCTGCCTCCTCCCCAGGCTGAAGCTGTCCATCTCCTAATGCAGTTGGCTTCAGTGCCCTTCCCGACACAGGCAAGAACAACTCCATCTCTCCCCATGGTCCCAGTTAGACTGAGTTGCCCATTCTTACTTAAAAGGCTTTATTTTTGGTCAGGCCTGAAACATGTGCAAGAAAGAATCTTCCAGATGGCTAGACTCACCCTGACTGGTGTATAGTTTCATCATCTTCTCTTTCCACTCAGCATGATTCTGGGAAGCCTCTGCTGGCTGTGGCTGGCTGCTTTCTTCTCTGAGAGCTGGTGCACTGCCCCAAATGACCTGAAGATAACCAAGATCTGATCCAGACGTCCGGAAACCAACCTGTCTCCATTGTGCTGAAGGAAAGAGACTAAAAAGACCTAGGATTTGGAGTATGATGGCAGTTGCCAGTGAAGCTATTAGGCATAAGGTGAGCTCTGGGAAGGACGAACAGACCACAAAAGAAAAGCCATAGAACAGTGGGTAGGCAGCCTAAGGTCCTGACTTGGCATTAAGATAATGATGGTGGTCTTCCTGGGGTCAAGAGAGAAGGAGAATGGCAGTGAGAGACTCTGAAAGGGCCAGCTCAGGACCTTCCAAACAGGATGTGAACAACAATGGGGGATGGTGGTTCATATTAGCTGGATCAGATTAAAACAGTCTCAATACTTCCTCTGCAGGGTAACATGCAGAGAGCTCTAACCCTTTCCTCAGTAAACTTTCAACTTAGCTTTGTCTTTTCTTTCTTCCTTCTTCCTTCCTTCCTTCCTTCCTTCCTTCCTTCCTTCCTTCCTTTCTGTTTCTTTCTTTCTTTCTTTCTTTCTTTCTTTCTTTCTTTTTCCTTCATTTTTTCTTTTCCTTCTTTCCTGCCACACCAACTCCAGTGTCGTCTCTGTGACATGACATCTGTCATTATCCCGGACGAGAGCTACATGTCCATTGGGACTAGGCTTCCTGGAGGTCAATGGCAGAAGGCCCGGTATTGCCACCGCTGAGGCATGGAGGGGTTTCTCGATTAGCTGGCTATGTGAGATATGGAGTTTGCACAATCTCTTTTATAAGAATGGTATTCTATATATCTACAAGACAAGGATTATCTCTTCAGTAACAGCTCTGGGATAGGGAAGCACAATATGGGGATGTATAATGCTACAGCAGAACCTTTGTCATACACAGGGTGTATGGTGACCTAGGGAATAGATGGGTTAATGTTGATGGACAAAGACTGTTATGTTATACTTTGAACTTTATGGATAGGCTTGCTAGATCCCAACCCGCATAGTGTCTGCTGCATAAGAAGGTACTAAAAAGTATATTTCAACGGGTGCAGAGAACTGATTAGGTATATTTGGTCACTAGATAAAATAAAGGATTGGGGGAGCTGGAGAGATGGCTCAGAGGTTAAGAGCACTGGCTGCTCTTCCAGAGGTCCTGAGTTCAATTCACAGCAACCACATGGTAGCTCACAACCATCTGTACGGAGATCTGGCGCCCTGCTCTGGCGTGCGGGCATACATCGAGGCAGAATGTTGTATACATAATAAATAAATAAATCTTTAAAAAAAAGGATTAGGAAGAGGAAGGGCCATGATAGCGATAATGAGACAGAAACTTTCTATTCATAAGTTGACACCACTCACCTGAGGTTTACATTCGCAAGGACAAGATTTCCTCTTCTAAGGATGCTTTATGTCTAACACCTGTTCCTGATAATATACTTTTCTTAAATATTGCTGATGTGACTAAAAGAAGCTTTCATACTGTGCCAACCAATGATACACGACCTTCTGATTTGTTCTTTGTTTGAATACTATATAATGAAAACATGAATTCAGGAAAATTGCAGCAGATTCCAACCACTCTCTTGTGTGTTGTGCCTGTCTGTCACTCGCCGAACTTGTGCCTTCCTGTTACCAAGACACTGCTTCTCCCATGGTCTGAGTGGCTCCTCTGGGCCGGTCCTTGGCACCTTCCTTCCTTCCTTCATTCTTGTTTATCTGAGTTTCTTTGTGTAGCCATGGCTGTCCTGGAAATTTCTCTATAAACCAGACTGGCCAAGAACTCAGAAATTCATTTGCCTCTGCACCCAGAGTACTGGGATTAAAGGCATATACCGCCATGCCCGACACACTTCTGCTGTTTCTTAAACTTCTTTATATATTCTTGCATCTTATACACCTACTTACTTATAACAGATTGAATTCTAGGTAAGCTGGGCTTCTGAGAAAACCACACACTTTTTCTAGAAGTATCCATTCCAGGGGGAAAACAAAGGAGAGATGGACAGTGAGAAGAGAAATTTAGGTCCTGTGCCACTAGAATCTGGGTTGCTGCACCTCGACTTGGCCAGTTTGCTTTGCCTCCTTGATTGCTCTGCTTACACTCTTGACTACTTGACCAACTACTGCATCCTATTTGAATTCTTCTCTTTTGAAAACAAGAAGGATCAAATGAATAAAGTAAGACAGACAGAAAGAAGAAAGGAAAGAAGATAGAAAGGAAGGGAGAGACTGCTTCTAATATCAAGACCAGAGAAAAAGAGAGATCTTCTCCCCTTAATAAGAAAAACCAGTGAGGTAACTGGAAGTAGGATTCAGGAGGCCGGAATTAGGTTGGGTAGTATCACCCAAAGGTTGGCAAAGCAGCCAACCACTAGAGAGACCTTTTACCTCTACCAAGTGTTCAGACTCTAAGGGCAAGGTCCTGTCTCGATGAATCCTCACACTCCACACTCCAGTGAGTTCCTTTCTCTTCTCATTTATATTCCTCACTCTGATCAGCATATTGCTCCTGTCTCCAACTCAAAGTGATGGGATTAAAAGTGTATGATCCCAGACACTGAGATTAAAGGTGTAAACCACCACCACCTGGATCTGTTTCTGGATCAATCTTGTAAAGCCCAGGATAGGCAGGAACTCACAGAGATTTGCCTGCCTCTGTCTTCCAAGTCCTGGGATTAAAGGGGTGTGCTACCACCACCCCCTTGTCCTGTATAGCCGACGAGTGGCTGCTTTGCCCGCTGATCTTCAGGCAAGCTTTATTAATTTAAACACAAATATACCAGTATACAGAGGCCATGGCGGGAATGCTGCTTTCTGGCTTGCTTTCCATGGCTTACTCAGCTTCCCTGTTATACACGCTACCACCACCTGCCTCCTGAAGTTTCTTTATACAAGACTTGGGGCAGATGACATTAGACTCTCACCTGAGATTCCAGCCTCTCCTTGAAGCATCTCCTTTTCAGCTGTGTGAGATTCTGTCCCAGTCACATGTGGTTCTGTAGCCTCTGGAGACTCTAGAGTACGAGAGTGTAGAAGGTGGATTGACGGGGCAGGCACTTCCATCTATCCAGCTACAGAGAAGGTCTCCATCTTCCCCGCCACATTCAGTTGCTGCTCTGCACCTGTAAGTAATCCCTCATCTGTTAGCTGTAAGTTTTAAACTCTTTGGCTCACCAAGTTGGGTTTTGGACGAATAATACCTTGGTCTGTTGGAGTCCTAGCTGATTTGGGAAACACTTAACTGTCACGGTCTAAGTCAATCTTTTCAGACTATACCCACCTTCTTTTTTAGTACATCTACTTTTTTTTAGTACATCCACATCTTTTTAAAACTACGTTTCTGATTATCTTGTATCCCAACTAAACACTTCATCCTAGATCTGAGGGGATAGCTCAGTTAGCAAGGTGCTTGCTTTGCTAGCATGAGGACACAAATTCAACCGCGAGAATCTAAATAAAAAGTCTAGTTCTGGTAACCTGTACTTGAAATCCCAGCACAAAACTGTGCAGATGTAATGTTCTTGGGGTTTACTGGTGAGAAGGCTTGCCCTATTTTGTGAGCTTCAGGCCAATGAAAGACTCTGTCTCAGAAAAATAAAAGTGGATAGCACCTGAGAAAACACACCCAAAGCTGTCCTTAGGCATCTACCACAAGTGTACACAGATACCCAGACCCACACCAACCCACCAACCCCCCACCCACACACCTACATTTGATCACCTGGTGTGGAGACTCTCTTCCCTGGATATTCTGTGAAATCATACTAGGAGCTTACATACCCCACACACCACTACAACCTGACAACACCCTCTGCCCCCACACACAGAGGGATGGAGAGAGAGAGGGAGAGTGAATTATGGACCTTATGCCCAAAGGCTAATTTGATTAGCCTGAAAGGAGGTCCAGGTATCAGTGCTAAGAAATCAGGTGATACTACCCAACCTAATTCCGGCCTCCTGAATCCTACTTTAATTACCTCACTGGTTTTTTTACTAAGTGTGGAGGATCTCTATTTTGTCTGGTCTTGACATTAACAGCAGTTTCCTTCCTTTCTTCCTTCCTTTCATCTGTCTGTCTTTCTTTCATTCATTTGTTCATTTGATCCTTCTTGTTCTCAAAAGGGAATAATTCTGATGGGATGCAGTAGCTGGTCAAGTACTCAAGAGTATAAGTAGAACAGTCGAGGAGGCAAAGAAAACTGGCCAAGTCGAGATGCAGCAACCTACATCCTGGTGGGCACAGGGCCTAAATTGCTCTTCTCACTGTCCACCTCTCCTTTGTCCTCCCCCTAGAATGGACACTTCTGGGAAAAGGCTGTGCTTTTCTCAGAAGCTCAGCTTACCTAGAATTCAATCTTTTATGAGTAAGTAGGTGTATAAGATGCAAGAATATGTAAAGAAGTTTAAGAAACAGCTGAAGTTCACCGGGCATGGTGGTGCACACCTTTAATCCCAGTACTCTGGAGGCAGAAGTAGATAAATCTCTGAGTTCTTGGCCAGTCTGGTTTATAGAGAAAGTTCCAGGACAGCCAGGGCTACACAGAGAAACTCAGATACACAAGAAGAAAGGAAGGAAGGAAGGAAGGAAGGAAGGAAGGAAGGAAGGAAGGAAGGAAGGAAGGAAGGAAAGGACAAGAAAAGACAAAGGAATGTTTTAGGGAAAGGGTTACAGCACTCTCCATACTACCCTACAGAGGAAGTATTGAGGCTGTTTTAATCTGATCCAGCTAATATGAACCACCATCCCCCATTGTTGATCATATCCTGTTTGGAAGGTCCTGAGCTGGCCGTTCCTGAATCTCCCACTGACATTTCCCTTCTCTCTTGAACCCAGGTAGGCTACCACCATTATCTAATATATGTAGTTTGTGTTAAGGAATCATTTATTATACTTCTATGGTAAAATGAAACGTTAATGTGTAGAAGGAGCAGCGGGCTGCATTCCTGCCACCCAGCTCCTGGCTGCCTGGCTAGCTTATACCCCGAAATAACAACACACAAACTGTATTCATTCAAATACTGGTGGCCCATTTCTATTAATGTGTGTAGCACCACGAGGTGCGCTTACTGGGAATATTCTAGCCTACGTCCATCTTGGGTCGGCACTTCATCGCATCTGCCTCAGAGAGGAGAGCTATGGCATATGTCTGAGGTTTCTTACCTCACTGCCTCTTCCTCCCAGCATTCTGTTCTGTTTACTCCACCCACCTATGTTCTGACCTATCGGGCCAAGCAGTTTCTTTATTAATTAACCAATGGCCTTCTGACATGATTAGTGTGTTGCATCCTTACCTCCTCCTGTCTTTATCTCAATGGAGTCACCTTTGGGAAGAGCATGTGCACATATCTCAATGGAGTCACCTTTGGGAAGAGCATGTGCACACTAGACCATGAAGAGTCTTCCATAAGATGTTCTTTTCTGAAGTAGATCACCTCCGTCAAGGTTGCAGAAAACATCAAGTTCTTCATGGTGTATATTGATTATTTTATAAAAGCTCCCTCCAGAAATGTAAGCCTCACAGACACGGTGACAGTCCTAGTTCTATTGTCGACCTCACACAGTGTCAACTGAGAGGGAAGCCTCTACTGAGAAACTGCCTACATCAGATTAGGAGGTTGGTCTTTGGACACATCTGTGTGTGGTTTCCTTGATTATTAACTCACATAAATGGTCCCGACCGCTGTAGGCAATACCATTCCTAGGGAGGAGGCTCTGGGTTAGATAAAAGTACCAGCGAAGCATGAGACTATGAGCAAGCTAGTGAAGGGACAAGCTAACAGCACTCTTCCTTCCAGTCTTTCTTCCTCCAGGTTCCTGCCTTGAGTTCCTGCCCTGATTTCCCCAGGGATGAACTGTGACTTGGAAGCCTGTGCCAAATAAACCCTTTCTTCTCTAAGCTGCTTTTGAGTTGGAGTGATTTATAACAGCCCCAGAAACTGCTACTGTGACAGACTCTGTTGGCAGGCATGGACAAAGGAAGGCACATCCCAGACTAGTCTGGGCTACGTAATGACACACTGAATCAAAAAGTAAAAGCAAAACCATAGTGATAAGCACAAAATGAAAGTGTAAATCCACTCTTAGGAATACAGGTCTCTGACCAATAGTACTCTGCTGTGTCATGGAATTCAATGCCTGTCTCTGATTAATCAGAAATTCTTCAGGTTGAAGAAAAAGAATACTAGAAATAAAAACATCCTTTGCTGTAAATAAAGACCATCAGGAGGCTTGAATGTCATCTTAATGCCAAGTTTCTTATTTCCACTTTTTTCCTTTAAAATATGTACAGGGCCTGGCAGGATGGCCCACTGCCTATAGATGCTTGCACCGAGCATGATGGCCTGAGTGTGCCTCCCAGGGTACAGTAAAAAGAAAGAATTGACTCCTAAAAGTAGACCGCTAACTCCATGTGTATATTGTGACACGCATGCATCAACACATAAACACAGATAAAACATAAAATATATGTGAATGCTTAAAAGCAAATAATGATATTTTATGTGGGTTTAACACATATGCATGTGGATTAGCTATAGTGAATTGTGGAATATAGAACTCTAAAAAATCTCAAGAGGTTTCTATTGTTAAAAAGTTTTACTTTTGAAATGTGATCTCACTCTGTAACCCATACTGTTCTGAACCTCACCATGTGTCCCCCACTGGCCTCAAACTCATGTCAAACCCTTTGCTTCCACTTCTTGAGTCCTGGGATTACAGGTGAGAGGCACGATCCTAACATCAGGATTTACTTTCTGGGGAAAGAGGCAAAAAAGCAATACCGTGTAGACTATAAAATCGTAAGGACATACAATTTACAATCACAAAAACATATCAGAAAGGCTGATGAGAATATAGAGTTCTAAAGCTAAAACACTAAAAATAAGAATTAGAGAAACAAAATATGAGGGGCATAAGAGTGCAAACGATAAAGAGTAGAACGTCACAACAGATACATTAGCTATTATTGGATCAAACACTACAAATAAAAAATAAATATTTTTTGAACAGATACAAAAGCAAGAACAATAATACCTTATCTGTAAAATAGAGAGTTTAATAAGTGTGTTTGAGGGCTGGGAGGATGGCACAGCAGTTAGCATCACTGACTGCTGTTCCAGAGGACCAGGGTTCAATTCCCAGCACCCACATGGCAGCTGACAGCTGTCTGTCACTAAAATTCCAGGGGACCTGGCACCCTCACACAGGCCTATATCATGCAGGTGAAACACTAACACACGTAAAATAAAAATAAGTAATTCTCTTTAAAGTAGAAGAAAAAGATGCTGGCGACAGTTGTGAACCTGTCACTGCCTTTAGAATGATTTACTGCTAGTTGCTGGGAACAGCTTCTGTTCTCAGTTTAGGTTAGTCTACTTAGATTGTTGGTGGGGTTTGCAAGTTTGCTGTTTGAGCACTTAGCCCCCAGCAGGTGGCACTGTTGGGGGAGTGTGTGGAGCATCCCAGGCCTGTAGCATGAAGGCAGACCCTTTGAAGGCTGTTACACTTACCACTCACTCAATCGATCTATAAGCTTTGCATCCTGTTTATTGCCACATGAGGAGTCTCCACCAGATACCGCGGTCCCCATTAACAGCACCGTGAGGGCATTGTGTGACACTTTTCCTGGGTACAGAACCCATGCCAGACCAAATTGTGGGTGAGGACTTTACACAACAGGGGTATCACTAAAGCAGTGGTATCACTAAAAGCCCACTAGGTCATGGGTGAGGACTCACGGAGTCTGCATCTATCTGAATCTCCGGAGGTGGTGGATGACTCCAATGCAACATTGTTCTCCAGACCCAACAGAGCTGATGCACATAGGACCTCACAGAGACTGTGAGATCACTCACGAGATTTGCAGGAGCTCAAGCCAGATAAAATCACAGCATGGAGGAGGGGAAATGGCCAAAAAGCCTTACACCTAGCCAATAGCTAGTTGTGATGGATAGCTGCTTTCTCAATGGAGTGACAATGGGTATGGCAAACACACCCCAGGACAGGCCCAATGCCCAATCCATTATAAATAGGACTCCATGGTTTTGTTTTTGACTTACAAACAGACTGTTTTGTTTGTTTTAAGCAAGTGAAAGAGCATGATGTTAAGTTGAAAGGAGTTAGGGAAGGGGGAAATATAAAAATAAACAAAAATTTTAAAAACATAACTTAAAAGTAAAATAAATATGTTGAGGCAAGGCTGAGGGGATGGCTCTTGCATTGGACCTAACTTCAGTCCCCAGACCACAAATGGTGATTCATAACTGCCTGTTATTCCAATTCCAAGGGAGCTGACACCATCTTATGACCTCCGAGGGAAAATCCACAGACTCACAGGCAGGTAAAATACCCATACACATAAAACTAAAATAAATAAAACATGAAATAATATGGTATACCTGTTGTTCTGGATAGTGCTCTTATCCAGAGGACCTGAGTTCAGTTTGCAGTACCTATAACAGCCATCTGTAACTGTGAGGCCACCCTGGGCGATATATACCATGTTTACTTAGTCCTTGTTACATAGCAAGACATACACACATACACCAACACACACACACGTTCTCCACATAGTCTGTACATTTATATATTTATTTCACTATTATAGTGATTCTATATCATAAGTATTGTTGTCATCCACATTTCTCATGAAAATGGTAAGGCCCAGAGAGGCCGAATAAGTAGCTCCCAAGTCAAGGAGCAACTAAGATATTAGCCATATTTAGTCATGCCTCCTAGTCATCCTGATCATTGTGAGGTCAGGAGGCAACCTGGGCCCTTAGTGTGTAACCATACGAAGGAGGCAGTAGATACAGGAGACTGAGAAACACCAAAATGGCACATTCATGCCTCATTTCCTAGACTCTGACAACTACTCACTCTCAGCTCTATGATTTGGAAAAGGATCGGAAAGTCAAGGCTGGGGATCCCAGGTGGGCCAGATACTGATAATCAGACTTTATTCACTAGAAGGGGTATATGAAAGAGAGAGATATAAATGTGTGATGGGAAAGAGTGAGAAGGCAAGTTTGTCTGCTTCCCTGATTTCCTACAGTGGACCAGTACAAAGTCTACCTGTAATTGGAAATTTTGGCCCAGCATTAAGAAAACAGAAAAGCTTCTCGCCAGGATCTCTGTTGAAATCTAGTGGTTGATAATGTGAATGATACCTGACACGGAATGTGCATGTGGGGCCCAGCAGTGAGGACAGTAAGGACCATGTGCAGAAAAGGAGAAGAGGCAGGGCTGTGAGAACAAGACACCCAGTTACTGTGAGGAGCTGCTCTGATGCGTTTCCTGGCGATTGTTGTCACTTTATCCACAGTGGGCGCTATGATGCATAAAACTGATGTCACAAAGTTCCTGAAAACCACAGCTGGAGCCAGGAATTCATGTGTTTTGGGTAGAGACCAAGACTCCACCCATCTACCAGTGGTCTTGTGGAGATAGGAGCCAAAGGCAAGGCCTTAGTCTTGTGCTCCTTGCTTTCTATTCTGGAGAACTTACTGGTGCGAGATGGGCACCCCTGGGAGTCAGAGAATCTTACAGGACCTGCTCTGTTGGGACCATCTCATTCCTTGGCCAGAAAGCACTGGTGTATACCCTGCAGCTCTCCCTTCTGTTCAGCATCCCTGGGGGCTTTCTCAGGCCTGAATAACCCCTCATTCTTACCTTCCAGGTTTAAGGTCTGAAGATTCTGCCTCCTCCCCAGGCTGAAGCTGTCCATCTACTACTGCAGTCGGCTTTAGTGCCCTTCCCGACCACGGCCAGAACAACTCATTCTGTGTCTATGGTCCCAGGTAGGCTGAGTTGCCCATTCTTACTTAAAAGGCTTTATTGTTGCTCAGGCCTGAAACATGAGCAAGAAAGAAACTTACAGATGGCTAGACTCACCCTGACTGGTGTACAGTTTCATCATCTTCTCTTTCCACTCAGCATGATTCTGGGAAGCCTGTGCTGGCTGTTGCTGGCTGCTTTCTTCTATGAGAGGTGGTGCACTCCGCAAATGACCTGAGGATAACCAAGATCTGAGCCAGATGTCTGAACACCAGCCTGTCTCCATTGTGCTGAAGGAAAAACACTAAAAAGACCTTGGATTTGGAGTATGATGGCAGTTGCCAGTGAAGCTATTAGGCATAAGGTGAGCTCTGGGAGGGACCAACAGACCACAAAGACAGGCCATAGAACAATGGGTAGGCAGCCTAAGGTCCTGAGATGGCAAAAAGATAATGGGGGTGGCATACCTGGGGTCAAGAGAGAAGGAAATGGCAGTGGGAGACTTGGGATGGAGCCAGTTTATGTCTTTCCAAACAGGATGTGACCAACAAAGGGGATGGTGGTTCATATTACCTGGATCAGACTAAAACAGTCTCAAGACGTCCTCTGCATTGTGGCTTGCAGAGTACGCTAACTCTTTCCCCTAGTATAATTTCAATTTAGATCTATTCTTTTTTCTCTTTCTTTCTTTCTTTCTCTTACTTTTTTCTTTTTTCCATCCTTTCCTTCCTGCCTCCATTCCTTCCTCTTTCCTTCCTTCCTTTGTTCCTATCTTCCTTCTTTCCTTCCTTCCTTCTTGTTTATCTGAGTTTCTCTGTGTAGCCATGGCTGTCCTGAAACTTTCTCTATAAACCAGACTGGCCAAAAACTCAGAGATTCATCTGCATCTGTCTCCAGAGTACTGGGATTAAAGAAATGCACCACCATGCCCGCCAAACTTCAGCTGTTTCTTAAACTTCTTTATATATTCTTGCATCTTATACACCTACTTACTTATAACAGATTCAATTCTAGGTAAGCTGTGCTTCTGGGTAAAGCACAGTCTTTTCCTAGAAGCATCCATTCTAGGGAGAGCACAAAGGAGACATGGACAGTGAGAAAAGAAATTTAAGCCCTGTGCCTACCATGATCTAGGTTGCTGCATCTCGACTTGGCCAGTCTGCTTTGCCTCCTTGATTGCTCTGCTTACATTCTTGAGAACTTGACCAACTACTGCATCCTATCAGAATTCTTCCCTTTCAAGAAGAAGGATCACATAAACACATGAATGAAAAATGGACAGAAAGTAGAAATAAAGGAAAGAAAGAAGGAAGGAAGGAAGGAAGGAAGGAAGGAAGGAAGGAAGGAAGGACGGAAGGAAGGATGAGACTACTGGTAAGGTCAAGTCTACAGAAAAACAGAGATCCTCTCCACTTAATAAGAAAAACCAGTGAGGTAACTGGAAGTAGGAGTCAGGAGGCCAGAATTAGATAGGGTAATGTCACCTGATTTCTTAGCACTGATACCTGGACCTCCTTTCAGGCATATCAAATTATCCTTTGGGCATAAGGTCCAAAATTCACTCACTCTCTTTCCCACCCTCTGTGTGTGTGTGTGTGTGTGTATGTGTGTGTGATGGTATGTTGTGAGGTTGTAGTGGTGTGTGTGTGGTATGTAAGCTCCTACTATGATTTCGTGAGATATCCAGGGAAGAGAACCTCCACACCAGATGATCAAATGTAGAGATGTGTGTGTGTGTGTGTGTGTGTGTGTGTGGTCCCGAGCAAAGGTGTCTTTGCACACTTGTGGTGGTTGCCAAAGAACAGCTTTGGGTGTGTTTTCTCAGGTGCTGTCCACTTTTTTCTGAGACAGAGTCTTTCATTGGCCTGAAGCTCACAAAATAGGGTAAGCTGTCTGACCAGTAAAGCCCAGGAACATTACGTCTCCACAGATTTGTGCTGGGATTCCACAACTGGAGTTTTATGTAGATTCTGGGGATTCAAAAGCAAGCACCTTGTTAACTGAGATATCCCTTCAGATCTGACAATGAAGTTTTTAATTGGGATACAAGATAATCAGAAATGTAGTTTTTAAAAGAGTAGATGTATTTTTTTTAAAAAAAAGTGGGTATATTCTGAATACATTGACTAAGACCCTGAGAGATAAGTGTTTCCCAAATCAGCTAGGACTCCAACATACCAAGGTATTATTCCTCCAAAATCCAACTTGGTGAGACAAAGACTTTTAAACTTACAGCTAACAGATGAGGGATTACTTACAGGAGCAAAGCAGAGACTGACTGCTGTGTGGAAGAAGGAGTCCTTCTCTGTAGCTGGATAGATGGAAGTGCCTGCCCTGTCAGTGGACCATCCACACTATCGGTACTCTAGTGTCTTCAGAGGCTACGGAACCACATGTAACTGGGACAGAATCACACACAGCTGAAAAGGACATGCCTCAAGGAGAGGAATTAATCACAGATGAGAGCCTAATGACACCTGCCCAAAGCCCAGCACACTTGTATAAAGAGACTTCAGCAGGCAGATGGAGGTAGGGTGTATAACAAGAAATGTGAGAGAGCCATGGAAAGCAAGCCAGTAAGCAGCATTCCCACCATGACCTCTATATGCTGGTATATTTGTGTTTAAATGAATAAAGCTTGCCTGAAGATCAGTGGGCAAAGCAGCCACACTCGTCAGCTACACAGGAATGGGGGGTGGGTGGCAGACACCTTTAATCCCAGGACTAGGAAGACACAAGCAGTCAAATCTCGGTGATTTCAAGGTTGTCCTGGGCTACACAAGATTGATCCAGAAACAGATCCAGATGGTGGTGGTTTACACCTTTAATCTCAGTGTTTGGGAGTCACACAATTTTAATCCCAGCACTAAGGAGTTGGAGACAGGAGCAATATTCTGGGAAGAGAGAGTAATATGAGAGAGTAATATAAAGGGGAAGAGACAGGAACTCACTGGAGTTTGGAGATTGAGGAATCATGGAGACAGGACCTCACCCTTAGAGTCTCAACACTTGGTAGAGGTAAAAGGTCTCTCTAGTGTTTGCTGCTTTGCTTTTCTGACCTTCAGCTTGGACCCCAATAACTGTCTCTGGGTTTGTATTATTCTGCTACACCTCTGCTTTGATTCCTGCTTCTAGATTCCTTCCTTGAGTTCCTTACACAATGGACTACATTTGTAAACTTAAATGAACCCTTTCAACTTGACTTTGACCACAGTGATTACAATTTAAACTAAGACAGCATATTCCCTAGTGGGGGATAGACCAGAAAACCTTAAACATCACATTTGAGCCATCCATAATCTTCAGTGTGACACAAACCTGCATTCAGAGCCCCTAACCACCATAAGATCACTTTTTTTAAGAAAATTTTTTTAATTTTAGAAATTTATATTTTACGGAGAAGTTGCAAAAATAGGACAGAATACTCCCAAATGCCCTGCTTCTAGTTGAATCTTTTGTTATGACTTTGAGTGGATGTATCACAATTGCTGAGCCAATCAAGACATTGCTAATTACTAAATCCATGGTTTATTCAGATTTTCTTACTTTTTACCATGACTCTTTACCATTGTCCATTACAAAATACCGCGAGGAGCCTAATTCATACAATAGTGGTTTTCATTCCTTTCCTGTAAGACCATGTTTTGTGTGTGTGTGTAGTTCGTGCCGAGTAATCATTTATTAGACTTCTAGAGAAAACGAAACATTAGTATGTTGCATCCTTCCCTCCTGTCTTTATCTCAATGGAGTCACATTTGGGAAGAGCATGTGCACATTAGACCATCATGAGGCTTTCATATTAAGTTCTTTTCTGAAGTACATCACCTCTGTCATGCTTACAGAGAACATCAAGTTCTTCATGTTGTATATTGTTCGTTTTATAAAAGCTCCCTCCAGAAATGAAAGCCTCACAAACATGGTGGCAGTCCTAGTTTTATTGTCAACCTAACACAGTGTCAACTGAGAGGGACGCCTCTACTGAGAAACTGCCTACATCAGATTAGGAGGTTGGTCTTTGGACACATCTGTGTGTGATTTCCTTGATTATTAACTCACATAAGAGGTCCGGACAGCTGTATGCAATACCATTCCTAGGCAGGAGGCTCTGGGTTAGATAAAAGTACCAGGGAAGCATGAGCCTATGAGCAAGCGAGAGAAGGGACAAGCTAAAAGCGCTCTTCCTTCCAGGCTTCCTTCCTGCAGGTTCTTGCCTTGAGATCCTGCCCTGATTTCCCCAGGGATGAACTGTGACTTGGAAGCCTGTGACAAATAAACCCTTTTTTCTCTAAGCTGACTTTGTGTTGGAGTGTTTTAGAACAGCGGCAGAAACTGCTACTGTGGCCCACCCTGTTGGGAGGCACCGGAAAGGGAAGGCACATTCCAGACTAGTCAGGGCTACATAACGAAACACTGAATCAAAAACTAAAACCCATTTTTTTGGGTCTGGCTTACCTCACTCAGGATAGTGTTTTCTATTTCCATCCATTTGTATGCTAAATTCAAGATGTCCTTGTTTTTTACTGCTGAGTAGTACTTTAATATGTGTATATTCCATACTTTCTTCATCCATTCTTCCATTGAAGGGCATCTAGGTTGTTTCCAGGTTCTGGCTATTACAAACAGTGCTGCTATGAACATAGTAGAGCATATACTTTTGTTGTATGATAGGGCATCTCTTGGGTATATTCCCAAGAGTGGTATTGCTGGTTCCTGGGGTAGGCTGATCCCAAATTTCCTGAAAAACTGCCACACTGCTTTCCAAAGTGGTTGCACAAGTTTGCATTTCCACCAGGAATGGATGAGTGTGCCCCTTTCTCCACAACCTCTCCAGCAAAGGCTATCATTGGTGTTTTTTTTTTTATTTTAGCCATTCTGACAGGTGTAAGATGGTATCTTAAAGTTGTCTTGATTTGCATTTACTCATTATTTGGTTTCTATCCATAAATAAAAGACATTGAGCCTATAATTAGAGATCCTAGAGAAGCTAAATAAGAAGGAGAACCCAAAGAAAAACATATAGGCATCCTCCTGAATACTATCCTTATACAGGCGATGAAAGGAGACAGAGACAGAGACCACATTGGAGCACTGGACAGAAATCTCAAGGTCCAAATCAGGAGCAGAAGGAGAGAGAGCATGAGCAAGGAAATCAAGACTGCGAGGGGTGCATCCACACAATGAGAGAATGGGGATGTTCTATTGGGAACTCACCAAGGCCAGCTGGCCTGGGTCTGAGAAAGCCTGGGTTAAAACCGGGCTTGCTGAACATAGCGGACAATGAGGACTACTGAGACCTCAAGAACAATGGCAATGGGTTTTTGATCCTACTGCACGTACTGGCTTTGTGGGAGCCTAGGCAGTCTGGATGCTCACCTTACTAGACCTGGATGGAGGTGGGTGGTCCTTGGACTTCCCACAGGGCAGGGAACTCTGATTGCTCTTCGGGCTGATGAGGGAGGGGGACTTGATTGGGGGAGGGGGAGGGAAATGGGAGGCGGTGGCAGGGAAGAGACAGAAATCTTTAATAAATAAATAATTAATTAATTAAAAAAACAAAAAGTAAAACCTAAACCATAGTGATAAACACAAAATGAAAGTGTAAATCTACTCTTAGGAATACAGGTCACTGACCAACAGTATTCTGCTGTGCCATGGTATGCCAATGCCTGTTTCTGATGTTCATTCTCTACTCTCAGATCCATCGAAGTCCTCCCGTCACTTGGTTTTCTCTAATACTACTGCAGGTATGAGATGAATTGATATACCATGACTTCCTTTAAAGGGACCATAGAATTGATTTTTCATGTGTGGGAAGAGTGAGAGAAGAAGAAAGCCTCATTTATATACAGGGATAGCCAGAAATCCCAAAACCATGTATTGAAAAGATGTCCAATCCCCTCCACACACTTGAGATGCTAGCATATCACACATTACATGTTTTATTCAAAAAGCTGTGTTAAAAATGGTTACTGGAAAAATAAAAGAAAGAGAAGTAGCATCGGGGAATGTAAATGGCCAAGGAAGAGAGCGTTGAAATATTTCACAGGTTATGAAGGCATGTCGAATTTGAATATATATATATATATATATATTGTGTGTGTTTGTGTGTGTTTGTGCACACATGTGCATATATGTATGTTTGTGTGTGCATATGTGCATAAATGTATGTTTGTGTGTAAACAACATTATCATGGAAATATTCTGAGAAAAAAATTTGTGATGAAAAGATTGCAAGTTAGAAAGAGAAGTGGGAAAGCATGGTATTATATTATTATTTCAAAAAATATGTAATAAAATGTAATTTCCAATACAAATACCTTGAAGTCATGACTTAACTGCTGGATTCAGGAAAAAGGGAATATAACAAGGCAGCTAGAACAGGAAGAGGGAAAGTGAGGAAACAATGTGTTCGTTGTGTTAAGTCTATCGAGAAACTGGTGAGACTATGCAGGGAATTTGGCTTTTCTTTTGAGGAAAATGGGAAACCATTGCAGCTTTATGAATGGCTGTTTTCTGGGAATGAATTATAGAAGAGCCTTGTAACAATCTGTCTTGGAAAATATAATAGTTTGAATGAAGAAAAAAAAGCTGTGACTTTCTCATCAGTGATCTTGGAGGCTATTAGAGACTGGTGGTGTATTCGACTGGTATGCTAGGATTAATCAGACCAGCTCAAAACAACAGATATAATTTAATAATTGAAAACGGAGAAACTCAACACTACCGGGGTAAAGGTTCCCATGTCCAAAACCAGTGTGGCGAACTCTGTGAACACTGCACTAAGAGAGCCAAAGAGAGCAAGGGCAGCTGGATTTCCAGGTTTTCTTCCCAGCCCCCAGGCAGCCACACCCTAGCCAAATGTGATTGGCTGAGCTTCCCCATTAAGAGAGCAACTTCCTCTAAAGGGTGGTGACAGAAAAACTTAACTCAGTCTCTTATCCACTGATAACATTCTTCCTGCCTGAAGGTGACATAGATGTTTTCAAAAAGAAAGAAAAGAAAGAGTCCTGGGAACAAGGAGAAATATACGAATATAAACAATCAGAAATTATTCAGGTTGCAGAAAAAGAATACCACAGATAACAACATCTTTTAGTGCAAATTAAGCCCATCAGAAGGCATGAATGTCATCTTAATACCAAGTTCCCTATTTCCACTTTTTTCCTTTAAAATACACAGGGCCGGACTTGGGCCACATCCCGCCTTTCACCGGCCTCTAGTTCCGGCATGCAATCCCTCTGCCACGCTGCGGATGTTCACCAAGAACATCAACGTTCCCTGCGCCTCAGTGCCAGAGGGGCTTCTCTCTGAGCTTGCCCAGCAGCTGGCACAGGCCACCGGCAAGCCGGCACAGTACATCGCAGTGCACGTGGTCCCGAACCAGCTAATGACTTTTAGCTGCTCTAGCGACCCCTGCGCCCTATGCAGTCTGCACAGGGTCGGCAAGAAAGGCAGCACACAGAACCACACCTACAGCAAGTTGCTGTGCGGCCTGCTGGCTGATAGCCTGCACATCAGCCCTGACCGGATCTACATCAACTATTACGACAGGAGCGCAGCCAGCTTAAGCTGGAATGGTTCCACCTTCGCCTGAGTGCTGGCCTAATAACTTACCTGCACCGCTGTTCTTGTTCTTGGAGCCTTGGTGCAAGCAGTGTTCTGTTTTCGTCCACAAATAGCAATGCCCACCCTCCGACCGGGAGAAATAAATGGTTTAGAGACCAAAAAATAAATAGATAGATAGATAGATAGATAGATAGATAGATAGATAGATAGATAGATAGATAAATGAAATAAATAAAATACACAGGGCCTGGCAAGTTGGCCCAGTGCCTTCAGATGCTTGTGCAGAGCACAATGGCCTGAGTTTGCCTCCCTGGGTACACTGAAGAAAGAAGTGACTCCTAAAAGTTGCATGCTACCTCCACGTGTATACTGAGACACACATGCATAAGCACATGTGCACAAAATGTAAAATATATTGAATGCGTAAAAGCAAATAATGATATTTTAGGCAGGTTTAACATATATGCACGTGAATTAACTACAGTGTATGGTAGAATAAAGAGCACTAGACAATGGCAAAAGAGTTTCTATTTTTAAAAAGTTTTACTTTTGAAATACGATCTTACCGTGTAAACCAAACTGGCCTGAACTTCACTATATATCCCCGGCTGGCCTCAAACTCATGTCAAACCCTTTGCTTCCACTACTTGAGTCCTAACATATAGGTGTAAGGCACCACACCTATCATCAGGATGTATTTTCTGGAGAAAGGGCTTAAAAAGAAATACTGTGTAGACTATAAAATAGTAAGGACATATAATTTATAATCACTAAAACATATCAAAAGGCTGATGAGAAATTATAGAGTTCTAAAGCTAAAACATTAAAAATAAGAATTAGAGAAACAAAATATGAGGGAAATAAGAATGCAAATGATAAAGAGTAGAACGTAATAACAGATACATTAGCTATTAATGGATCAAACACTACAAATAAAATATAAATATTTTCTGAACACTTGGAAAAGCAAGAACAGTAATACCTTACCAATAAGCTAGAGAGTTTAATAAGTGTGTTTGAGGGCTGGGAGGATGGCTCAGCAGTCAGCATCACTGACTGCTCTTCCAGAGGACCCGGGTTCAATTGCCAGCACCCACATGGCAGCTGGCAGCTGGCTGTCACTACAATTCCAGGGGACCCGGCACCCTCACACAGGCCTATATCATGCAGGCCAAACACTAACACACGTAAAATAAAAATAAGTAATTCTCTTTAAAGTAGAAGAAAAACATGCTGGCGAGAGTGGTGAAGCTGTTACTGCCTTTAAATCATTTACTGCTCATTTAGTAACGGCTGGTTGCTGGGAATAGCTGCTGCCCTCAGTTCAGTTTACTCTACTTTGATTGTTGGTGGGGTTTGCAAGTTTGCTGTTTGAGCACTTAGCCCCCAGCAGGTGGCACTGTTGGGGTAGTGTGTGGAGCATCCCAGGCCTGTAGCATGAGGGCAGGGCCTTTGAAGGCTGTTACACTTACCACTCACTCAATCTGATCTATAAGCTTTTCATCCTGTCCATTGCCACATGAGGAGTCTCCACCATGTGCTGCGGTCACCATTAACAGCATCATGATGATATTGTGTGACACTTTTCCTGGGTAGAGAGCCCATGCCAGACCGAATTGTGGGTGAGGACTTTACACAACAGGGGTGATTCTAAAGCACCTTGCATCACTAAAAGCCCACTCGGTCACGGGTGAGGACTCATGGAGTCTGCATCTATCTGAATCTCCGGAGGTGGTGGATGACTCCAAAGCAACATCGTTCTCCAGACCCAAAAGAGCAGATGCACATATGACCTCACAGAGACTATGACATCACTAAGGAGATCTGCAGGAGCTCAAGCCAGATAAAATCCCAGCATGGAGGAGGGGAAGTGGCCACAAAGCCTTACAGCTAGAAATTGGTGATTTCTATATAGCTATTTGTGATTGATAGCTACTTGGAGAGAGATAACCATTTTCTTAATGAAGTGACACTGGGTATAGCAAACACACCCCAGAACGGGTCCCATGTCCAGTCGTTTCTAGTATAAATAGGACTCCATGGTTTTGTTTTTGACTTATAAAAGGACTGTTCTGTTTGTTTTAAGCAAGAGAAAGAACATAATGTTAAGTTGGGAAAAGTTAGGGAAGGGAGAAAATATGATAAAAATGAATGAAAAATTTAAAAATAAGGAAAACAAAAAGTAAAATATATATGTTAAGGTGGGGCAGAGGGGATGGCTCTTGCAAAAGACCTGACTTTAGTTCCCAGACCCCAAATTGTGACTCACAATTGCCTGTTATCTCCTTCCAAGCAATCTAACACAATCTTATGACCTATGTGGGCAAATCCACAAAGACACACGGAGATAAAATACCCATACACATAAAATTAAAATAAACAAACCTAAAATAATAAGATACAACTATTGGGGGCTGGAGAGATGGCTCAGTGGTTAAGAGCATTGCCTGCTCTTTCAAAGGTCCTGAGTTCAATTCCCGGCAACCATATGGTGGCTCACAACCATCTGTAAAGAGGTCTGGTGCCCTCTTCTGGCCTTCAGGCATATACACAGACAGAATATTGTATACATAATAAATCAATAAATAAATATTTAAAAAAAGATACAATTATTGGTTTCGATACTGCTCTTAGTCATAGGACCTGAGTTCAGTTTGCAGTACCTACTAACAGTCATCTGTAATGTGAGGCCACCCTGTGCTATTTAGCCCATGTTAAATACCAAGGCATACACACACACACACACACACACACACACACATTCTCCACATATCTGTACATTTATATATTTACTTCACTATTAGTGTGACTCCATATCATAAGCATTGTTGCCATCCACATTGTGCACAAGAAATGAAACGCCCAGAGACTGAATAAGTAACTCTCAAGTCACAGAGCAACTAAGATGATATCCATGATTAAGTCATGCCTCCTAGTCATCCTGGTCATTGTGAGGTCAGGAGGCAACATGGGTCCTCAGGGTGTAACCATATGAAGTAGATACAGGAAACTGAGAAACACCCAAGATGGCACATTGACGGCTCATGTCCTAGACTCTGGCTACTACTCATTCTCAACTCTGTGATTTGGAAAAGGATCAGAAAGTCAAGGCAGGAGATCCGAGGTGGGCCAGATACTGGTTCTCAGACTTTATTCACTGGAAGAGGTATATGAAAGAGATTATATGAGTGTGTGAGGGGAAAGTACGTGGACACTTGTTTGTCTGCCTCGCTAATTTCCTGCAGTGGACCAGAACAAAATCTACCTGTGATTTGAAATGTTGGCCCAGCTTGAAAAGAACAAAAAAGCTTCTCGCCAGTATCTCTGTCGATAAGCAGAAAATGAAAGTGTAAATCCACTCTTAGGAATACAGATCACTGAACAGCAGTATTCCGCTGTGTCATGGTATGCCATTGCCTGTATCTGATGTTCATTCTCTCCTCTCAGAGCCTCGAAGTCCTCCAGTCGCTTGGGCTTTCTCTAATACTACTGCAGGTATGAGATGAACTGATCTATCATGACTTCCTGAATTCCTTTAAAGGGACCATGGAAATGATTTTTCGTGTGAGTGGAAAGAGTGAGAGAGAGGAAAGCCTCATTTGTATACATGGATAGCCAGAAATCCTAAGACCACGTATTGAAAAGATGTCCAATCCCGTCCATACACTTGAGGTGCTAGCACATCACACAAGACGTGTTTTATTCAAAAAGCTGTGCCTTTCTGTTCAGTTACCTTGGAGGCTATTAGAGACTGGTGGTGTATTCGACTGGTATGCTAGGATTAATCAGACCAGCTCAAAACAACAGATATAATTTAATAATTGAAAACGGAGAAACTCAACACTACCGGGGTAAAGGTTCCCATGTCCAAAACCAGTGTGGCGAACTCTGTGAACACTGCATAAGAGAGCCAAAGAGAGACAGGGCAGCTGGATTCCCAGGTTTTCTTCCCAGCCCCCAGGCAGCCACACCCTAGCCAAATGTGATTGGCTGAGCTTCCCCATCAAGAGAACAACTTCCGCTAAAAGGTAATGACAGAAAAACTTAACACAGTCCCTTATCCATTGATAACATTTTTCCTACCTGAAGGTGATATAGATGTTTTCCAAAATAAAGAAAAGAACGAGTCCTGGGAAGGAGAAATATACAAATATAAACAATCAGAAATTATTCAGGTTGCAGAAAAAGAATAACACAGATAACAGCATCTTTTAGTGCAAATTAAGCCCATCAGAAGGCATGAATGTCATCTTAATACCAAGTTCCCTATTTCCAATTTTTCCTTTAAAATACACACAGGGCCTGGCAAGATGGCCCAGTGCCTACACATACTTGCGCACACCATGATGGCCTCAATTTGCCTCCCTGTGTACACTGAAGAAAGAAGTGACTCCTAAAAGTTGCATGCTACCTCCACATGTATACTGAGACACACATGCATAAACACATGTGCACAAAATGTAAAATATATTGAATGCTTAAAAGCAAATGATGATATTTTAGCTATGTTTAACACATATGCACATGAATTAACTATAGTGTATAGTAGAATAAAGAGCACTAGAAAATGGCAAAAGAGTTTCTATTGTTAAAAAGTTTTACTTTTGAAATACGATCTTACCGTGTAACTCATACTGGCCTGAACCTCACTATGTGGCCCCAGCTGGCCTCAAACTCATGTCAAACCGTTTGCTTCCACTTCTTGAGTCCTGGGATTACAGGTGTGAGGCACCACACCTACCATCAGGATTTATTTTCTGGAGAAAGGGGTCAAAAAGAAATAATGTGTAGACTATAAAATAGTAAGGACATATAAGTTATAATAACTAAAACATATCAGAATGGCCGATGAGAAATTATAGAGTCCTAAAGCTAAAACATTAAAAATAAGAATTAAAGATACAAAATATGAGGGGGATAAGAGTGCAAATAATAAAGAGTAGAACGTAACAACAGATACATTAGCTATTAAGGGATCAAACACTACAAATAAAATATAAATATTTTCTGAACACTTACAAATCAAGAACAGTAATACCTTATTAGTAAGCTAGAGAGTTTAATAAGTGTGTTTGAGGGCTGGGAGGATGGCTCAGCAGTCAGCATCACTGACTGCTCTTCCAGAGGACCCGGGTTCAATTCCCAGCACCCACATGGCAGCTCGCAGCTGGTTGTCACTACAATGCCAGGGGACCTGGTACACTCACATACATCTATATCATGCAGACCAAACACTCACACATGTAAAATAAAAATAAGTAATTCTCTTTAAAGTAGAAGAAAAAGATGCTGGCGACAGTTGTGAAGCTGTCACTGCCTTTAGAATCATTTACTGCTCATTTAGTAAAGTTCTGGTTGCTGGGAACAGCTTCTGCCCTCAGTTCAGTTTATTCTATTTAGATTGTTGGTGGGGTTTGCAAGTTTGCTGTTTGAGCACTTAGCCCCCAGCAGGTGGCACTGTTGGGGGAGTGTGTGGAGCATCCCAGGCCTGTAGCATGAAGGCAGACCCTTTGAAGGCTGTTACACTTACCACTCACTCAATCGATCTATAAGCTTTGCATCCTGTTTATTGCCACATGAGGAGTCTCCACCAGATACCGCGGTCCCCATTAACAGCACTGTGAGGGCATTGTGTGACACTTTTCCTGGGTGGGGAACCCATGCTATACCAAATTGTGGGTGAGGACTTTACACAACAGGGGTGATTCTAAAGCACTTGCATCACTAAAAGCCCACTGGGTCACCTGTGATGACTCATGGAGTCTGCATCTATCTGAATCTCCAGAGGTGGTGGATGACTCCAAAGCAACATCGTTCTCCAGACCCAAAAGAGCAGATGCACATATGACCTCACAGAGACTATGACATCACTAAGGAGATCTGCACGAGCTCAAGCCAGATAAAATCCCAGCATGGAGGAGGGGAAGTGGTCATAAAGCCCTACACCTAGCAAATAGCTGTTTGTGACCGATAAGTGCTTTCTCAATGGAGTGACACTGGGTATGGCAAACACACCCCAGAACAGGCCCAATGCCCAGTCATTTCCAGTATAAATAGGACGCCATGGTTTTGTTTTTTACTTATAAAAGGACTGCTTTGTTTGTTTTAAGCAAGAGCATAATGTTAAGTTGGGAAAAGTTAGGGAAGGGAGAAAATATGATAAAAATGAATGAAAGTTTAAAAATAAGGAAAAATGAAAAGTAAAATATATATGTTGAGGTGGGGCTGAGGAGATGGCTCTTGCAAAAGACCTGACTTTAGTTCCCAGACCCCAAATGGTGACTCACAATTGCCTGTTATCTAGTTCCAAGCAATCTGACACCATCTTATGACCTATGTGGGCAAATCCACAAAGACACACGGAGATAAAATACCCATAAGCATAAAATTAAAATAAACAAAACCTGAAATAATAAGATACAACTATTGGTTTCGATACTGCTCTTAGTCATAGGACCTGAGTTCAGTTTGCAGTACCTACTAACAGTCTGTAATGTGAGGCCACTCTGGGCTATTTAGCCCATGTTAAATATCAAGACATATACACACACTCACACACATTCTTCACATATCTGTACATTTGTATATTTACTTCACTATTAGAGTGACTCCATATTATAAGCATTGTTGCCATCCACATTATACACAAGAAACGAAAAGCCCAGAGAGACTGAATAAGTAGCTCCCAAGTCACAGAGCAACTAAGATGTTACCCATGATTAAGTCATGCCTCCTAGTCATCCTGATTATTGTGAGGTCAGGAGGTATCCTGGGCCCTCAGCATGTAACCATATGAAGGAGGCAGTAGATACAGGAAACTGAGAAACACCCAAGATGGCAAATTCACGGCTCAATTCCTAGACTCTGGCAACTACTCATTCTCAGCTCTATGATTTGGAAAAGGATCAGAAAGTCAAGGCAGGAGATCCGAGGTGGGCCAGATACTGGTTCTCAGACTTTATTCACTGAACATGGTACGTGAAAGAGATTATATGAGTGTGTGATGGGAAAGTATTTGGACACTTGTTTGTCTGCCTCCCTAATTTCCTACAGTGGACCAGAACAAAACCTAGCTGTGATTGGAAATGTTGGCCCACACTGAAAAGAACAGAAAAGCTTCTCACCAGTATCTCTGTCAAAATCAATTAGTCAAAGATGTGAATGACACCTCACACAAAATTTTCCTGTGGGGCCCAGCAGTGAGGACAGGAAGGACCATGAGCAAAAGAGGAGAAGAGCCAGGGCTGTGAGAACAAGAAACCAAGTTACTGTGAGAAGATGCTCTGATGCGTTTCCTGGCAATTGTTGTCACCTTATCCACAGTGGGCGCATGATGCATGAAACTGATGTCACAAAGCTCCTGAAACAACAGCTGGAGCCATGAATTCATGTGTTCTGGGTAGAGACCAAGACTCCACCCATCTACCAGTGGTCTTGTGGAGATAAGAACCACAGGCAGGGCCTTAGCCTTGTGCTCCTTGCTTTCTATTCTGGAGGGCTTCATGGCAGGAATGGACATCCCTGGGAGTCAGAGAATCTGACAAGAACTGCTCTGATGGGACCATCTCGTTCCTTGGCCAGAATGGACTGGCGGTATACCCTGTCACTCTCCCCTCTGTTCAGCATCCCTGGGGGCTTTCTCAGGTCTGACTAACCCCTCATTCTTACCTTCCAGGTTTACGGTTTGAGATTCTGCCTCCTCCCTGTGCTGAAGCTGTCAATAATAGTACTGTAGTCTACTTCAGTGCTTTTTCCGACCATGACCAGAACAACTCATTATGTCCCAACAGTCCCAGGTAGGCTGAGTTGCCCATTCTTGCTTAAAAGGCTTTGTTGTTGATAAGGCCTGAAACACGAGCAAGAAAGAAACGTAAAGATGGTAGACTCATCCAAACTAGTGTACAGTTTCATCATCTCCTCTTTCCACTCAGCATGATTCTGGGAAGCCTGTGCTGGCTGTTGCTGGCTGCTTTATCTCTGAGAGCTGGTGCACTGCTCCAAATGAGCTGAGGAATAACCAAGATCTGAGCCAGATGTCCGGACACCAGCCTGTCTCCATTGTGCTGAAAGAAAGAGACTAAAAGGACCTAGGATTTGGAGTATGATGGCAGTTGCCAGTGAAGCTATTAGGCATAAGGTGAGCTCTAGCAGGGACCAACAGACCACAAAGACAGGCCATAAAACATTAGGTAGGCAGCCTAAGGTCCTGACGTGGTATAAAGATAAAGTGGTGGCCTACGTGGGCTCAGAGAGAAGGAGAATGGCAGTGGGAGACTCCGGATGGACCCAGCTCAGAACCTTCCAAACAGGATGTGACCAACAATGGGGATGGTGGTCCATATTACCTGAATCAGATTAAAACAGCCTCAAGACTTCCTCTGCAGGGTGGCATGCAGAGTGTTCTAACCCTTTCCCCTAGTAAACGTTCAACTTTGCTTTGCCCTTTCTTTCTTTCTTTCTTTCTTTCTTTCTTTCTTTCTTTCTTTCTTTCTTTCTTTCTTTCTTTCTCCCTTCTTTCCTCCCTTTCTTCTTTCTTTCTCTCTTCCTTCCTTCCTTTCTTTCTATCTTTCTTTTTCCTTCCTTCCTTCCTTCCTTCCTTCCTTCCTTCCTTCCTTCCTTCCTTCCTTCCTTCCTTCTGTCTGTCCGTCTTGTTTATCTGAGTTTCTCTGTGTAGCCCTGGCTGTCCTGGAACATTCTCTATAAAACAGACTGGCTAAGAACTCAGAGATTCATGTGCCTCTGCCTTCAGAGTGCTAGGATTAATGACGTGCACCACCATAACTGACAAACTTCAGCTGTTTCTTAAACTTCTTTACATATTCTTGGATCTTGTACACGTACTTACCTATAACAGATTGAATTCTAGGTAAGCTGGGATTCTGAGAAAAGCACACACTTTTTCTAGAAGTATCCATTCTAGGGCAAGCACAAAGGAGGGATGGACAGTGAGAAGAGAAATTTAGGCCATGTGCACACTAGAATCTGGGTTGCTGCTTCTCGACTTGGCCAGTTTGCTTTGCCTCCTTGACTGCTTGGCTTACAGTCTTGAGTACTTGACCAACTACTGCATCATATCTGAATTCTTCCCTTTTGAAAACAAGAAGCATCAAATGAACAAATGAATGAAAGTAAGACAGACATAAAGAATGAAGGACAGAAGAGAAGAAGGAAGGAAGAGACTACTTCTAAGGTCAAGACCAGACAAAAACAGAGATCGTCTCCACTTAATAAGAAAAACCAGTGAGGTAACTGGAAGTAGGAGTCAGGAGGCCAGAATTAGATAGGGTAATGTCACCTGATTTCTTAGCACTGATACCTGGACCTCATTTCAGGCAAATCAAATTAGACTTTGGACATAAGGTCCAAAATTCACTCACTCTCTCTCCCACCCGTTGTGTGGGGGGTCTGTATTTTGTGAGGTTGTAGTGGTGAGTGTGGTATGTAAGCTCCTAGCATGATTTTGTGAGGTATCCAGGGAGGAGAACCTCCACACCAGATGATCAAATGTAGGGGTGTGTGATTGTGTGTGTGTGTGCACACGCATGCGTGTAGGTGTCTGTGCACACTTGTGGTGGATGTTAAAGTACAGCTTTGGGTGTGTTTTCTCAGGTGCTGTCCACTTTTTTCTGAGACAGAGTCTTTCATTGGCCTGAAGCACACAAAATAGGGTAAGCTGTCTGACTGGTAAACCCCAGGAACATTACGTCACCACAGTTTTGTGCTGGGATTCCACTACTGGAGTTTTATGTAGATTCTGGGGATTGCAAAGCAAGCTCCTTGCTAACTGAGCCATCCCCTCAAATCCTAGGATGAAGTTTTTATTGGGGAACAAGATAATCAGTTAGAAATGTGGTTTTTAAAAGGTGTTGTACTTTTTAAAAAGGGGGGGTATATTCTGAAAACATTGACTTAGATCCTGTATGCTAAGTGTTTCCCAAATCATCTAGGGCTCCAACAGACCAAGGTATTATTTCTCCAAAACTCAAGTTGGTGAGACAAACACTTTAAAACTTACAGCTAACGGATGAGGGATTACTTACAGGAGCAAAGCAGCGACTGACTGCTGCATGGAAGAAGGAGGCCTTCTTTGTAGCTGGATAGATGGAAGGGCCTGCCCCGTCAGTCGACTGTCCACACTCTTGGTACTCTAGTGTCTCCAGAGGCGATGAAACCCAATGTAACTGGGACAGAATCACACAGCTGTAAAGGTGACGCCTCAAAGAGAGGCTGGAATCACAAGTGGAAGTTTTCTAACACACACCCCAAGCCTAACACCCTTGTATTAAGAAACTTCAGCAGGCAGGTGGTGGTAGGGTGTGTAACAAGGATGGTGAGTGAGCCCTGGACAGCAAGCCAGTAAGCAGCATTCCCGCCATGGACACTGTATACTGGTATATTTGTGTTTAATTGTATAAAGCTTGCCTGAAGATGAGTGGGCAAAGCAGCCAAACTTGTCAGCTATACAGGACAGCATTGTGGTAGTACATGCCTTTAATCCCAGGACTCAGGAGACAGAGGCAGGCAAAACTCTGTGAGGTCAAGGCTACGCTGGGCTATACAAGATTGATCCAGAAACAGGTCGAGGTGGTGGTGGTTTACACCTTTAATCTCAGTGTTTGGGAGTCACACACTTTTAATCCCAGCACTAGGGAGGTGCAGAGAGAAGCAATATTCTGAGTAGGAGGAATATAAAGGGGAAGAGACAGGAACTCGGGAGTGTGGAGTCTAAGGATTTGTGGAGATAAGATCTCGCCCTTTTGGTCTGAAGGCTTGGTGTAGGTAAAAGGTCTCTCTAGTGGTTGGCAGCTTTGCTTTTCTGATCTTCAGATTCAACCCCAAAACCTGTCTCTGGGTTTGTGTTATTCTGCTACACTTCTGCTTTTACTCCTGCTTCGAGATTCCTTTTTTTGCGTTCCTGTCACAATGGACTAAAACAGTAACCTCAAATTAACCCTTTCAACTTGACTTTGACCACAGTGATTACAATTTAAAACTAAGACAGCATATTCCCAAGTGGGGGATAAACCAGACACCTTTAAATCTCACATTTTAGCCATCCATAATCTTCAGCGTCAAACAAACCCTGCATTCAGAGGGCCTAACCACCATAAGGCCCCTTGCTTTTAAGAAAAATTTTTGAATTTTGGAAATATATATTTTAGGGGGCTGGAGAGATGGCTCAGTGGTTAAGAGCATTGCCTGTTCTTCCTAAGGTCCTGAGTTCAATTCTCAGCAACTATATGGTGGCTCACAACCATCTGTTAAAAGGTCTGGTGCCCTATTTGGCCTGCAGACATGCACAGAGACAGAATATTGTATGCATAATAAATAAATAAATAAAGAAATATATAATTTACCGAAAAGATGCAAAAATAGGACAGAATATTCACAAATGCCATACAGCTGGTTGATTCTTTTGTTGCTACTTCGAGTAGATGTGTCAAATTGAGCCAATCAAGACATTCCTAATTACTGAATCCATGGTTTATTGAGATTTCCTTACCTTTTACCATTACTCTTTACCATTGTCCATTACAAAATCCCGCGAGGAGCCTAATTCATACAACAGTGGTTCCCATGGTTTTCCTGTAAGACCATGTTTGTGTGTGTGTGTGTGTGTGTGTGTGTGTGTGTGTGTGTAGTTTGGGCTGAGGAATCATTTCTTAGACTTCTAGGGTAAAATGAAACGTTAATGTGTTGCATCCTTCCATCCTATCTTTATCTCAATAGAGTCACATTTGGGAAGAGCCTGTGCACACTACACCATGATGAAGCTTCCATAGGAAGTTCTTCTCTGAAGTAGATCACCTCTGTCATGCTTACAGAAAGTTCTTCATGTTGTTTATTGATCATTTTATAAAAGCTCCCTCCAGAAATGGAAGCCTCACAGACACGGTGGCAGTCCTAGTTCTATTGTCGATCTAACACAGTGTCAACTGAGAGGGAAGCGTCTACTGAGAAACTGCCTACATCGGATTAGGTGGTTGGTCTTTGGACACATCTGTGTGTGGTTTGCTTGATTATTAACTCACATAAGAGGTCCCGGTCCGCTGTAGGCAATACCATTCCTAAGGAGGAAGCTCTGGGTTAGATAAAAGTACGAGCGAAGCATGAGCCTCTGACCAAGCCAAAGAAAAGACTAGCAAAGGGCGCTCTTCCTTCCAGGCTTCCTTCCTCCAGATTTTTGCCTTGAGTTCATGCCCCGATTTCCCCAGGGATGAACTGTGACTTGAAAGCCTGTGCCAATAAACCCTTTTTCTCTAAGCTGATTTTGTCTTGGAGTGTTTTATAACAGCGCCAGAAACTGCTACTGTGGTCCACCCTATTGGCAGGCACGGGCAAGAGAAGGCCTATTCCAGACTAGTATGGGCTACATAATGAAACACTGAATCAAAAACTAAAACCAAAACCGTATTGATAAGCACAAAATGAAAGTGTAAATCCACTCTTCTTTTTGGTAGCAAACTTTTATTTAAATCTTACATAACTTAAGCTTTATAAAAAGCCAACATAATTGAAAATTTGGGTTCTCCCCGTAAAGCCTGCAGTATGCAAAGCTTGAAACAGTTAATTTAAAAATAAGCAACAGAACCCTGCAGCAGATTCTGCTGCAATATTTTTTTTGAAAAAAAAAATCTAAATGAGCTTAATCTGTACAAAAGTTATTTTAGGCTCAAAGGCACTAAAATCAAAATTATCTTAATTCTAAAAAGAATGGACAGGGCTTCATACTACCACTTCAAAACATCTTTTTCTCATTAAATTTGGCCACAAATTAAATTCCTGTGTTCCCTTTTCAGGAAATCCTCTTGAATCTTGTTCAAGGTGTAAATCCACTCTTAGGAATAAAGGTCACTGACCAACAGTATTCTGCTGTGTCATGGTATGCCAATGCCTGTTTCTGATGTTCATTCTCTCCTCTCAGAGCAATCGAAGTCCTCCCGTCTCTTGGGCTTTCTCTAATACTACTGCAGGTAAGAGATGGATTGATCTACCATGACTTCCTTTAAAGGAACCATGGAATTGATTTTTCATGTGTGTGGAAACAGTGAGACAGGAGGAAAGCCTAATTTGTATACATGGATAGCCAAAATCCTAAGTCCAAATATTGAAAAGGTGGCCAATCCCCTTCATACACTTGAGGTCCTAGCAAGCATGATATGTTTTATTCAAAAAGCTGTGACTTTCTCATCAGTGACCTTGGACCCTAGAAGAGAGTGGTGGCATATTCGACCTGTACGCTAGAATTAACCAGACCAGCTCAAAACAACAGATATAATTTAATAATTGGAAACGGGGAAACTCAAACGACCGGGTAAAGGTTCCTATGTCTAAAACAGGTCTGGAGAATAAGCAAGAAGAGTGCAAAAGAGAGCAAGGGTAGCTGGATTCCCAGGTTTCCTTCCCTTGCCCTAGGCAGCCACACCCTAGCCAAATGGGATTGGCTGAGCTTCCCCATCAAGAGAGCAACTTCCTGTAAAAGGTGGTGACAGAAAACTCAACTCAGTCTCTTATCCATTGATAACATTCTTCCTGCTGGAAGGTGACAGAGATGTTTTCAGAAAGAAAGAAAATTAAGAGTCCTGGGAACGAGCACAAATACACAAATATAAACAATCAGAAATTATTCAAGTTGAAGAAAAAGAATACCAGAAACAAGAACATCCTTTGGTGCAAATAAAGACCATCAGAAGGCTTAATGTCATCTTAATACCAAGTTCCCTATTTCCACTTTTTTCCCTTAAAATACAGAAGGGCCTCGCAAGATGGCCCAGTGCCTGCAGATGCTTGAGTGGACCATGATGGCCTGAGTTTGCCTCCGTGGGTACACTGAAAAGGGAGAACTGACTTCTAAAATTTGCCTGCTACTGCCACATGTATATTGTGACACACATGCATAAATGTAAAATATATGGGAATGTTTAAAAGCAAGTTTTGATATTTTAGCTATGTTTAACACATATGCACATGAATTAACTATAATGTATTGTATAATAAAGAGCACTAGAAAATGGCAAATGAATTTCTATTGTTAAAAAGTTTTAATTTGGAAATATGATCTCCCCGTGTATCCCATACTGGACTGAACCTCACTATGTGGCAAGAGGTAGCCTCACACTTATATGAAACAGTCTTGAATCCTGGGATTACAGGAGTGAGGCACCACACCTACCAACAGGATTTACTTTCTGGATAAGGTGGTCAAAGAGCAATACTGTATAGACTATAAAATAGTAAGGACATAGAATTTATAACCTCTAAAACATATCAGAAAGTCTGATGAGAAATGAGAGTGTTCTAAAGCTAAAACATTAAAAATAAGAATTAGAGAAACAATATATTAGCGGCATAAGAATGCAAATGATAAAGAGTAGAATGTAACAACAGATACATTAGCTATTAATGGATCAAACACTACCAATACAGAATAAATATTTTCTGAATAGCTACAAAAGCAAGAACAATAATACCTCATCTGTAAGATAAAGAGTTTAATAAGAGTGTTTGAGGTCTGGGAGGATGGCTAAGCAGTTAGGATCACTGTCTGCTCTTCCAGAGGACTCGGGTTCAATTCCCAGCATCCACATGGCAACTTGCAGCTGGCTGTCACTACAATTCCAGGGGACCAGGCACGCTCATACATGCCTATATCATGCAGGCCAAACACTAACACACATAAAATAAAAATAAGTAATTCTCTTTAAAGTAGAAGAAAAAGATGCTGGCGACAGTGGTGAAGCTGTCACTGCCTTTAAATCATTTGCTGCTCATTTAGTAAGGGCTGGTTGCTGGGAACAGCTGTTGCCCTCAGTTCAGTTTACTCTACTTTGATTGTTGGTGGGGTTTGCAAGTTTGTTTGAGCACTTAGTTCCCATCAGGTGGCACTGTTGGAAGACTTTGGGGAGCCTCCAAGGCCTGTAGCATGAGGGCGGGGCCTATGAAGGCTGTTACACTTACCACACACTCAATCTGATCTGTAAGCTTTGCATACTGTCCATTGCACAAGAGGAGTCTCCACCATATGCCGTGGTCACCATTAACAGTACCGTCATGGCATTGTGTGACATTATTACTGGGTAGGGAACCCATTCCAAACCAAATTGTGGGTTAAGACTTTACACAAACAGGGGTGACTCTTAAGCACTTACATCACTAAAAGCCCACTCCGTCATGGGTAATGACTCACGAAGCCTGCATCTATCTGATTCTCCGGAGATGGTGGATGACTCCAATGCAACATCGTTCTCCAGACCCAACAGAGCTGATGCACATAGGACCTCACAGAGACTGTGAGATCACTCACGAGATCTGCAGGAGCTCAAGCCACATAAAATCCCAGCATGGAGGAGGGGAAGTGGCCACAAAGTCCTACCTACACCTAGCAAGTAGCTGTTTGTGATGGATAGCTGCTTTCTCAATGGAGTGACACTGGGTATGGCAAAGAAACACCAGAACAGGCCCCATGCACAGTAGTTTTCAGTATAAATAGGACTCCATGGTTTTGTTGTTGACTTATAAAAGGACTGTTTGTTTTAAGCAAGAGAAAGAGCAAAAGTTAAGTTGGGAGGAGTTGGTGAAGAGGGAAAATATGATAAAAATAAATGTAAAATTTAAAAATAAGGAAAACTTAAAAGTAAAATATATATGATGAGGAGGCGCTGAGGAGATGGCTCTTGCAGTGGACCTGACTTCAGTCCCAAGACCCCAAACGGTGGCTCACAACTGCATGTTATTCCAGTTCCATGGGATATGACAGCATCTTATGACCTCAGTGGGTAAATCCACAGACACACACGCAGGGAAAACATCCATACACACAAAATTAAAATAAACAGAACCTGAAATAATAATAAGATATATCTTTTTATCTGGATAGTGTTCTTAGCCAGAGGACCTGACTTCAGTTTGCAGAAACTACTAACAGCCATCTGTGACTGTGAGGCCACCCTGGGTTATTTAACCCATGTTACATAGCAAGACACACACACACACACACGTTCTCCACATAATCTGTACATTTTTATATTTACTTCACCATTAGAGTAACTCGATATCATAAATATTGTTACGATCCACATTGTACCCAAGAAACAAAAGGCCCAGAGATGCTGAATAAGTAGCTCCCAAGTCACAGAGCAACTAAGATGTTACCCATGATTACGTCATGCGTCCTAGTCATCCTGATCATTGTGAGGTCAGGAGGCAACCTGGGCCCTCACTATGTAACCATATGAAGGAGGCAGTAGATACAGGAAACTGAGAAACACCCAAGATGGCACATTCATGGCTCATGTCCTAGGGTCTGGCAACTAATCACTCTCAGCTCTATGATTTGGAAAAGGATCAGAAAGTCAAGGCAGGAGATCCCAGGTGGGCCAGATACTGGTTCTCAGACTTTATTCACTGGAGGTCGTATGTGAAAGTAATTATATGAGTGTGTGAGGGGAAAATACGTGGACACTTGTTTGTCTGCCTCCCTAATTTCCTACAGTGGGCCAGAACAAAATCTACCTGTGATTGGAAATGTTGGCCCACACTGAAAAGAACAGAAAAGCTTCTCGCCAGTATCTCTGTTGACATCTAGTCATTGAAGATGTGAATGACACCTCACACAAAATGTTCCTGTGGGTCCCAGCAGTGAGGACAGGAAGGACCATGAGCAGAAGGGGAGAAGAGCCAGGGCTGTGGGAACAAGACACCCAGTTACTGTGAGGAGCTGCTCTGATGCGTTTCCTGGCAATTGTTGTCATGTTATCAACAGTGGGTGCTATGATGCATGAAACTGATGTCACAAAGCTCCTGAAAACCAGAGCTGGAGCCACGAATTCATGTGATCTGTGTAGAGAACAAGTCTCTACCCATCTAGCCTTGGTCTTGTGGAGATAGGAACCACAGGCAGGGCCTTAGCCTTGTTCTTCCTGCTTCCTATTCTGGAGGGCTCTCGGGCGCAAGATGGGCACTCCTGGGAGTCAGAGAATCTGACAGGACCTGCTCTCTTGGGACCATCTCCTTTCCTTGGCCAACAGGGATTGGGCAGTACACCCTGCCGCTCTCCCCTCTGTTCAGCATCCCTGGGGCCTTTCTCAGGCCTGACTATCCCCTCATTCTTACCTTCCAGGTTTAAGGTTTGAGGATTCTGCCCTCTCCCCAGGCTGAAGCCGCCCATCTACTACTGCAGTCGGCATCAGTTCCTTTCCCAACCACGGCCTGAACAACTCATTCTGTGTCCATGGTCCCAGGTAGGCTGAGTTGCCCATTCTTGCTTAAAAGGCTTTGTTGTTGATATGGCCTGACACATGAGCAAGAAAGAAACTTCCAGATGGCTAGACTCACCCTGACTGGTGTACAGTTTCATCATCTTCTCTTTCCACTCAGCATGATTCTGGGAAGCCTGTGCTGGCTGTTGCTGGCTGCTTTCTTCTCTGAGAGCTGGTGCACTGCCCCAGATGAGCTGAGGAATAACCAAGATCTGAGTCAGATGTCCAGACACCAGCCTGTCTCCATTGTGCTGAAGGAAAAACACTAAAAAGACCTAGGATTTGGAGTATGATGGCAGTTGCCAGTGAAGTTATTAGGCATAATGTGAGCTCTGGGAGGACCAACAGACAACAAAAGCCATGCCTACAATGGGTAGGCAGCCTAGGGTCCTAAGTGACATAAAGTTAATGTGGTGGCCTACCTGGGGTCAAGAGAGCAGGAGAATGGCAGTGGGAGACTAGGGATGGGCCAGCTCAGGACCTTCTAAACAGGATGTGACCAACAATGGGTGTGGTGGTCCATAATAGCTGGATCAGATTAAAACAGCCTCAAGACTTCCTCTGCAGGGTGGCATGCAGAGTGTTCTAACCCTTTCCCCTAGTAAATTTCAACTTAGCTTTTTTCTTTTTCTTTCTTTCTTTCTTTCTTTCTTTCTTTCTTTCTTTCTTTCTTTCTCTCTTCCTTTTTTCATATTTTTCCGTTCTTCCTTCCTTCTTTTGTTTCAGAGTTTCTCTGTAGCCCTGGCTGTCCTGGAACATTCTCTATAATCCTGATTGGCCTCAAACTCAGAAATTCATGTGACTCTACCTCCAGAATGCTGTGATTAACTGCATACACCTCCATGTCTTGCAAATTTCAGCTGTTTCTTAAACTTCTTTACATATTCTTGCATCTTATACACCTACTTACTTATAACAGATTGAATTTTAAGTAAGCTGGACTTCTCAGAAAAGCACACCGTTTTTCTAGAGGTATCCATCCTAAGGAGAGCACAACGGAGAGATGGACAGTGAGAAGAGAAATTTAGGTCCTGTGCCCACTAGAATCTAGGTTGCTGCATCTCGTCTTGGCCAGTTTGCCTTGCCTCCTTCATTGCTCTGCTTACACTCTTGAGTACTTGACCAACTACTGCATCCTATCTGTATTCTTTTCTTTCGAGAACAAGAAGGATCAAATGAAAAAATGAATGAAAGAAAGACACAGAAAGATGAAAGGAAGAAAGAGAGAAAGAAAGGAAGAGACTGCTGGTAAGATCAAGACCAGAGAAAAAAAGAGATCCTCTCCACTTAGTAAGAAAACCCACAAGGTAACTGGACATAGGAGTCAGGAGGCTGGAATTAGTTTTGGCAGTGTCACCTGATTTCTTAGCACTGATACCTGGACCTTCTTTCAGGCTAATCAAATTAGCCTTTGGGCATAAGGTCCATAATTCTCTCTCTCTCTCTCTCTCTCTCTCTCTCTCTCTCTCTCTCTCTCTCTCTCTCTCTCTGTCTCTCTGTCTCTTTCTCTCTCCATCCTCTGCGTGTTGGGGAGGTTGTTGTGAGGTTGTAGTGATGTGTGTGATATGTACGCTCCTAGTATGATTTCACAGCCTATCCATGGAAGAGAATAACCACACCGGGTGATAAAATATAGGTGTGTGTGTGGCAGTGGTGTGCGTGGGTGGGTGTGGGTGTGGATGTCTGTGCACACTTCTGGTAGATGCCTGAGGACAGCTATGGGTGTGTTTTCGCAGGTGTGTCCACTTTTTTTCTGGGACAGGGTCTTTATTGGCCTGAAGCTAATAAAATGAGGTAAGTGGTCTGACTGGTAAACCCAAGGAACATTACAACTGCACAGTTTTGTGCTTGATTTTAAGTACAGACTATCAGAAGTAAAGTTTTCACTTAGATTCTGGGGGTGGAATTTGTGTCCTCTTGCTTGCAAAGAGAGCACCTTGCTAAATGAACTATCCTTCAGATCCTAGGATGAAGTTTTATTTGGGATACAAGATAATCAGACATGTAGTTTTAAAAAAAGTGGATGTACTAAAAAACACTGGCTATATTCTGAAAACTTTGAATTAGACCCTGAGAGTTAAGTGTTTCCCAAATCAGCTTGGGCTCCAACAAACCAAGGTATTATTCCACCAAAAGCCAACTTGGTGAGACAAACACTTTAAAACTTACAGCTAACGGATGAGGGATTACTTACAGGTACAAAGCAGCGACTGAATGTGGCGTGGAAGAAGGAGTCCTTCTCTGTAGCTGGATAGATGAAGTGCCTGCCCCGTCAGTCGACTGTCCACACTCTCGGTACTCTAGTGTCTCCAGAGGCTACAGAATCACATGTAACAGGGACAGAATCACACACAGCTGAAAAGGACATGCCTCAAGGAGAGACTGGAATCTTAGGTGAGAGTCTAATGACACCTGCCCCAAGTCTTGTATAAACAAACTTCAGCAGGCAGGTGGTGGTAGCATGTATAACAGGGAAGCTGAGTAAGCCATGGAAAGCAAGCCAGAAAGCAGCATTCCCGCCATGGCCTCTGTATACTGGTATATTTGTGTTTAAATGAATAAAGCTTGCCTGAAGATCACCAGGCAAAACAGCCACACTCCTCAGCTATACAGGACCGGGGGATGGGGGTCAAAACTTTAATTCCAGTGCTCCGGTGGCAGAGGCAGGCAAATCTCTGTGAGTTCAAGGCTATTCTGGGCTATACAAGATTGATCCAGAAAAGGATCTCACTGTTTGGGAATCACACACTTTTAATCCCAGTACTGGAGAGGGGGAGACAGGAGCAATATGAAGTGCAGAGAGAGGAATATAAAGGGGAAGAGACAGGAACTCAGAAGTGTGGAGTATGAGGATTTGTGGAGACAGGATCATCACCTTGAGTCTGAAGACTTGGTAGAGGTAAAAGGTCTCTCTAGTGGTTGGCTGCTGGTTCGAGATTCCTTCCTTGAGTTCCTTACACAGGGGACTACAACTGTAAACTTAAATAAAGCCTTTCAACTTGCTTTTGACCACAGTGATTACAATTTAAAACTAAGACAGCATATTCCCAAGTGGGGGATAAACCAGACACTCTTAAACCTCACATTTGAGCCATCCATAATCTTCAGCATGACACAAACCCTGCATTTAGAGCCTCTAACCACCATAAGGCCACTTCGTTTTAAGAATTTTTTTTAATTTTAGAGATTTATATTTTACGGAAAAATTGCAAAAATAAGACAGAATATTCACAAATGCCATGCAGCTGGTTGATTCTTTTGTTACTACTTCAAGTAGATGTGTCAAATTGAGCCAATCAAGGCATTCCTAATTACTGAATCCATGATTTATTGAGATTTCCTTACCTTTTACCATTACTCTTTACCATTGTCCATTACAAAACCCCGCGAGGAGCCTAATTCATATAACAGTGGTTCCCATGGCTTTCCTGTAAGACCATGTCGTGTGTGTGTGTGTGTGTGTGTGTGTGTGTTTGTGTGTGTGTGTGTAGTTTGTGCTGAGGAATCATTTCTTAGATTTCTAGGGTAAAATGAAACTTTAGTGTGTTGCATCCTTCCCTCCTGTCTTTATCTCAATGGAGTCACCTTTGGGAAGAGCATATGTACACTAGACCATGAAGAATCATCCATAAGATGTTCTTTTCTGAAGTAGATCACCTGCGTAAAGGTTGCAGAGAACATCAAGTTCTTCCTGTTGTATATTGTTCATTTTATAAAAGCTCCCTTCAGAAATGGAAGCCTCACAGACATGGTGACATTCCTAGTTTTATTGTCGACCTAACACAGTGTCAACTAAGAGGGAAGCATCTACTGAGAAACTGCCTACATCAGATTTGAAGGTTGGTCTTTGGATACATCTGTGTGTGGTTTCACATAAGAGGTCCCGTCCGCTGTAGGCAATACAATTCCTAGGCAGGATGCTCTGGGTTAAATAAAAGTACCAGGGAAGCATGAGACTATGAGCAAGCCAGAGAAAAGACTAGCAAACAGTGCTCTTCCTTCCAGGCTTCCTTCCTCCAAGTTCCTGCCTTGAGTTCCTGCCCCGATTTCCCCAGTGATGAACTGTGACTTGGAAGCCTGTGCCAAATAAACCCTTTCTTATCTAAGCTGATTTTGTGTTGGAGTGTTTTATAAAAACCCCAGAAACTGCTATTGTGGCCCACCCTGTTGGCAGGCACGGGCAAGGGAAGGCACATTCCAGACTAGTCTGGGCTACATAATGAAACACTGAATCAAAAATTAATACCAAAACCATAGTGATAACCACAAAATGAAAGTGTAAATCCACTCTTAGGAATACAGGTTGCTGAACAACAGTATTCTGCTGTGTCATGGTATGCCAATGCCTGTCTCTAATATTCATTCTCTCCTCTCAGATCCACCAAAATCCTCCCGTCTCTTGGGCTTTCTGTAATACTAGTGCAGGTATGAGGTGAATTGATCTACCATGACTTCCTTTAAAGGGACCATGGAATTGATTTTTCGTGTGAGTGGAAAGAGTGAGTGAAAAAAGCCTCATTTGTATACATGGATAGCCGGAAATCCCAAGACCACGTATTGAAAAGATGACCACTCCCCTCCATACACTTGAGGTCCTAGCACATCAAGTATGATGTGTTTTATTCAAAAAGCTGTGACTTTCTCATCAGTGACCTTGGACCCTAGAAGAGAGTGAGGGCGTATTTTACCAATAAGCTAGAATTAAGCAGACCAGCTGAAAAAAACATATAATTTAATAATTGAAATGGAGAAACTCACATGACCGGGTAAAGTTTCCCACGCCCAAAACCAATCTGGCTAATGTAGCAGGAAGAGTACAAAGAGAGCAAGGGCAGCTGGATTCCCAGGATTTCTTCCCTGGCCCCAGGCAGCCACACCCTAGCCAAAAGTGGTTGGCCGTGCTTCCCCATCAAGAGAGCAACTTCCTGTAAAAGGTGGTGACAGAAAAAGTTAACTCAGTAACCTAGCCATTGAAAACATTCTTCGTGCCTGAAGGTGACAGAGGTGTTTTCAGAAAGAAAGAAGAGTCCTGGGAACAAGCACAAATACACAAATATAAACAATCAGAAATTCTTCTGGTTGAAGAAAAAGACCAGAAACAACAACATCCTTTGGTGCAAATAAAGACCATCAAAATGTTTGAATGTCATCTTAATACCAAGTTCCCTATTTCCACGTTTTTCTTTATAATACACACAGTGCCTGGCAAGATGGACCAGTGCCTACAGATGCTTGCGCCAAGCACAATGGGCTGAGTTTGACTCCCCGGGTACAGTGAAAAGAAAGAAGTGACTCCTAAAAGTAGCCTGCTACCTCCACGTGTATATTGTGACAGACATGCATAAACACATGTGCACAAAATGTAAAATATATGTGAATGCTAAAAAGCAAATAATGATATTTTAGGTATGTTTAACATATATGCACATGAATTAACCACAGTGTATTGTAGAATAAAGAGCACTAGAAAATGGCAAATGAATTTCTATTGTTAAAAAGTTTTACTTTTGAAATATGGTCTCACCCTGTAAACCATAATAAACTGAACCTCACCATGTGACCCTTCCTGGCATCAAACTCATGTCAAACCCTTTGTTTCCACTTTTTGAGTCCTGGTATTACAGGTTTGAGGCACCACACTAACATCAGTATTTACTTTCTGGAGAAAAGGGTCAAAAAGCAATACTGTGTAGACTATAAAATACTAAGGGCATAGAATTTATAATCAATAAAACATATAAGAATGGCTGATGAGAAATGAGAATGTTCTAAAGGTAAAACATTAAAAATAATAATTAGGGAAGTAAAATATGAGGGGCATAAGAGTGCAAATGATAAAGAGTAGAACGTAACAACAGATACATTAGCTATTAATGGATCAAACACTACAAATAAAGGAGGAATATTTTCTGAAGAGATACAGAAGCAAGAACATTAATACCTTATCAGTAAGATAGACAGTTTAGAAGTGTGTTTGAGGGCTGGGAGGATGGCGCAGCAGTTAGCATCACTGTCTGCTCTTCTAGAGGACCCGGGTTCAATTCCAATTACCCACAAGGCAGCTCACAGCTGGCTGTCACTACAATGCCAGGGGACTCGGCATCCTCACACATGCATATATCATGTAGGCCAAACACTAACACATGTAAAATAAAAATAAGTAATGCTCTTTAAAGTAGAAGAAAAAGATGCTGGCGACAGTGGTGAAGCTGTCACTGCCTTTAAAATCATTTACTGCTCCTGTAGTAAGGGCTGGTTACTGGGAACAGCTGCTGCCCTCACTTCAGTTTAGTCTACTTTGACTGTTGGTGGGCTTTGCAAGTTTGCTGTTTGAGCACTTAGCCCCAATCAGGAGGCACTATTGGAGGACTGTGGGGAGAATCCCAGGCCTGTAGCATGAGGGCAGGGCCTTTGAAGGCTGTTACACTTACCACTCACTCAATCTGATCTGTAATCTTTGCATCCTGTCCATGGCCACATGAGGAGTCTCCACCATGTACCATGATCACCATTAACAGCACCGTGATGGCATTCTGTGACACTTTTCCTGGGTAGGGAACCCATGCCAGACCAAATTGTGGGCGAGGACTTTACATGCACAGGGTTGATTCTAAAGCACTTGCATCACTAAAAGCCCACTCGGTCATGGGTCAGGACTCACGGAGTCTGCATCTATCTGAATCTCCGGAGGTGGTGGATGACTCCAATGCAACATCATTCTCCAGACCCAACAGAGCTGATGCACATAGGACCTCACAGAGATTGTGAGATCACTCACGAGATCTGCAGGAGGTCAAGCCAGATAAAATCCCAGCCTGGAGGAGGGGAAGTGGCCACAAAGCCCTACACCTAGCAAGTAGCTGTTTGTAATTGATAGCTGCATTCTCAATGGAGTGACACTGCGTATAGCAAACACATCCCAGGACAGGCCCCATGCCCAGTAGTTTCCAGTATAAATAGGACTCCATGGTTTTGTTTTTGACTTAAAAAAAAGACTGTTTTGTTTGTTTTAAGCAAGAGAAAGAGCATGATGTTGAGTTGGGAGGAGTTGGGGATAAAATATAATAAAAATAAATTAAAAATTTAAAAACAAAGAAAACTTAAAAGTAAAATACATATGTTGAGGCAAGGTTGAGCGGATGGCTCTTTCAGAGGACCTGACTTCAGTCTCCAGACCCCAAATCGTGGATCACAACTGCCTGTTATTCCAGATCAAGGGATCTGACACCATCTTATGACCTCCGTGGGCAAATACACAGACACACACACAGGTAAAATAACCACACAAATAAAATTAAAATAAACAAAACCTGAAATAATAATAAGATATATACTTTGGTCTGGATAGTGCTCTTAACCAGCGGACCTGAATTCAGGTTGCAGTACTTACTAACAGCAATCTCTAACTGTGAGGCCTCCCTGGGTTATTTCGCCCATGTTTATGTAGCCCATGTTACATAGCAAGACATACATACATATATACACACACACGCGCAGACACACACGTTCTCCACATAGTCTGTACATTTATATATTTACTTCACCATTAGAGTGACTCCATATCATAAGTATTGTTGCTATCCACATCGTACACAAGAAACGAAAGGCCCAGAGAGGATGAATAAGTAGCTCCCAAGTCACAAAGCAACTAAGATGTTACCCATGATTTAGTCATGCCTCCTAGTCATCCTGATCATTGTGAGGTCAGGAGGCAACCTGGGCCCTCAGTATGTAACCTTATGAAGCAGGCAGTAGATACAGGAAACTGAGAAACACCCAGATGGCAAGTTCGTGCCTCGTTTCCTAGATTTTGGCAATTACTCGCTCTTGGCTCTATGATTTGGAAAAGGATCAGAAAGTAAAGCCTGGGATCCCTGGTGGGCAGGATACTGGTTCTCAGACTTTATTCACTGGAAGGGGTATATGAAAGAGATTATATGAGTGTATGAGAAGAAAGTACGCGGACACTTGTTTGTCTGCCTCCCTAATTTCCTGCAGTGGACCAGTACAAAGTCTACCTGTGATTGGAAAAGTTGGCTCAGCCTGAGAAGAACAGAAAAGCTTCTCGCCAGTATCTCTGTCAACGTCCAGTGGTCGAAGATTTGAATGACACCTCACTCGGAATGTACCTGTGGAGCCCAGCAGTGAGGATAGGAAGGACCATGAGCAGAAAACTAGAAGAGCCAGGGCTGTGAGAACGAGACACCCAGTCACTGTGAGGAGCTGCTCTGATGCGTTTCCTGGCAATTGTTGTCACGTTGTTCATAGTGGGCGCTATGATGCATAAAACTGATGTCACAAAGTTCCTGAAAACCAGAGCTGGAGCCATGAATTCATGTGTTCACAGTAGAAACCAAGTCTCAACCCATCTAGCCATAGTTTTGTAAAGATAGGAACCACAGGAAGGGCCTTAGCCCTGTGCTTCCTGCTTTCTATTCTGGAAGGCTTCCGGGTGCTAGATGGACACCCCTGGGATCAGAGAACCTGACAGGACATGCTCTTTTGGGACCATCTCCTTTCCTTGGCCAGAATGGACTGGCGGTACACCCTGCCACTCTCCCCTCTGTTCAGCATCCCTGGGGTCTTTCTCAGGCCTGACTATCCCCTCATTCTTACCTTCCAGGTTTAAGGTCTGAGGATTCTTTCTCCTCCCCAGGCTGAAGCCGTCCATCTCCTACTGCAGTCGGCTTTAGTGCCCTTCCCGACCACGGCCAGAACAACTCATTCTGTGTCCATGGTCCCAGGTAGGCTGTGCTGCCCATTCTTGCTTAAAATGCTTTTGTTGGTCAGGCCTGAAACATGAGCAGGAAAGTAACTTCCAGATGGCTAGACTCACCCTGACTGGAGTACAGATTCATCATCTTCTCTTTCCACTCAGCATGATTCTGGGAAGCCTGTGCTGGCTGTTGCTGGCTGCTTTCTTCTCTGAGAGCTGGTGCACTGCCCCAGATGAGCTGAGGAATAACCAAGATCTGAGTCACATATCCGGACACCAGCCTGTCTCCATTGTGCTGAAGGAAAAACACTAAAAAGACCTAGGATTTGGAGTATGATGGCAGTTGCCAGTGAAGTTATTAGGCATAACGTGAGCTCTGGGAGGACCTACAGACCACAAACAATGGGTAGGCAGCCTAAGATCCTGAGATGGCATGAAGATAATGGTGGTGGCCTACCTGGGGTCAAGAGAGAAGGAGAATGGCAGTGGGAGAATCTGGAAGAGTCAGCTCTGGACCTTCCAAATAGGATGTGACCAACAATAGGGATGGTGGTCCATATTAGCTGAATCAGATTAAAACAGCCTCAAGACTTCCTCTGCAGGGTGGCATCTGGAGTACTCTAACCCTTTCCCCTACTAAACTTTGAATTTAGCTCTAACCTTTCTTCCTTCCTTCCTTCCTTCCTTCCTTCCTTCCTTCCTTCCTTCCTTCCTTCTCTTTCTTCCTTGCTTCCATCCTTCCTTCTTTCTTTCCTTCCCTCATTCTTGTTTATCTGAGTTTTTCTGTGTAGGCCTGGCTGTCCTGGAACTTTCTCTCGATACCAGACTGGCCAAGAACTCAGAGATTCATCTGCCTCTGACTCCAGAGTTCTGGGGTTAAAGGCGTGCACCACCATGTCCGGCAAACATCAGCTGTTTCTTAAACTTCTTTACATATTCTTGCATCTTATACACATACTTACTTATAAGAGATTGAATTTTAGGTAAGCTGGGCTTATGAGAAAAGCACAGCCTTTTCCAAGGGTATCCATTCTAGAGGGAGCACAAAGGAGAGATGGTCAGTGAGAAGAGAAATTTAGGCCCTATGCCCATGAGAATTGGGGTTGCTGTATCTCAACTTGGCCAGTTTGCCTTGCCTCCTTGATTGCTCTGCTGACACTCTTGAGTACTTGACCAACTACTGCATCCTATCTGAATTCTTCTCTTTCAAGAACAAGAAGGTTCAAATGAACAAATGAATGAAAGAAAGACAGACAGAAAGAAGAAAGGAAGGAAGGAAGGAAGGAAGGAAGGAAGGAAGGAAGGAAGGAAGGAAGGAAGGAAGGAAGGAAGAGACTGCTCCTAAAGTCAAGACCAGAGAAAAACAGAGATCCTCTCCACTTAATAAGAAAAACCAGTGAGGTAACTGGAAGTAGGAGTCAGGAGGCTGGAATTAGATAGGGTAATATCACCTGATTTCTTAGCACTGATACCTGGACCTCCTTTCAGGCAAATCAAATTAGACTTTGGGCATATGGTCCAAAATTCACTCACTCTCCCTCCCACCATCTGTGTGTGGGTACGTAGGTTGAGAGGTTGTAGTGGTGTGTGTTGTATGTAAGCTCCTAGTATGATTTCGTGAGGTATCCAGGGAGGAGAACCTTTACACCAGATGATCAAATGTAGGGGTTTGTGTGTAGGTGTGTGTGCACACTTGTAGTGGATGCCAAAGGACAGCTTTGGGTGTGTTTTCTCAAGTGCTGTCCACTTTTTTTCTCAGACAAATTCTTTTTTTTTCTCAGACAAATTCTTTAATTTGCCTGAAGCTCACAAAATAGGGTAAGCTGTCTGACCGTTAAATCCTAGGAACATTACGTCACCACAGTTTTGTGCTGGGATTCCACAACTGGAGTTTTATGTAGATTGTGGGTTTGGAAATCAAGCACCTTGCTAAATGAGTCTTCCCCTCAGGAACTAGGATGAAATATTTAATTGGGAAAGAAGATAATGCGTTAGAAATGTGGTTTTTAAAAAGTGGATGTACTTAAGAAAAAAAAAGTGGGTGTTTTTGCAAACATTGAATTAGACCCTGAGAGTTAAGTCTTTCCCAGATCAGCTAGGGCTCCAACAGACCAAGGTTATCATTCCACCAAAATTTAACTTGGTGAGCCAAAGTTTAAAAATTACAACTAATGGATGAGGGATTACTTACAGGAGCAAAGCAGCGACTGACTGCTGCGTGGAAGAAGAAGGCCATCTCTGTAGCTGGATAGATGGAAATGCCTGCCCCGTCAGTCGACTGTCCACACTCTCGGTACTCTAGTGTCTCCAGAGGCTATAGATCCACATGTAACAGGGACAGAATCACACACAGCTGAAAAGGAAAAGCCTCATGGAGAGGCTGGAATCTCAGGTGAGAGTCTAATGACACCCACCCTAAGCTCAACGCCCTTGCATAAATAAACTTCAGCAGGCAGATGGTGGTAGGGCATACAACAAGGAAGTTAAGTAAGCCATGGAAAGCAAGCCAGAAAGCAGCATTCCTGCCATGGCCCCTGTATACTGGTATATTTGTGTTTAAATGAATAAAGCTTGCCTGAAGATCAGCGGGCAAAGCAGCCACACTCCTCAGCTACATAGGAGGGAGGGTGGCACACAATTATAATCCCAGGACTGGGGAGACAGAGGCAGGCAAATCTCTGTGAGTTCAAGGCTACCCCGGGCTATACAAGATTGATTCAGAAACAGATCCAGGTGGTGGTGGTTTACACCTTTAATCTCAAGTGTTTGGGAGTCACAAAATTTTAATCCCAGCACTAGGGAGTTGGAGACAGGGGCAATAAGCTGGGCAGAAAGATAAATATAAAGGGAAAGAGACAGGAACTCACTGGAGTGTAGAGTCGTAGGATTTGTGGAGACAGCATCTCGCCCTTTTAGTCTGATTACTTGGTAGAGGTAAAAGTTCTCTCTAGTAGTTCCCTGCTTTGCTTTTCTTATCTTCAGCTTGAACCCCAATACCTGCCTCTAGGTTTGTATTATTCTGCTACACCTCTCTTGATTCCTGCTTTGAGATTCCTCCTTGAGTTCCTTTCATGATGGTCTACAACTGTAAAGTTAAATAAACCCTTTCATGTTGCTTTTGACCATAGTGATTACAATTTAAAACTAAGACAGCATATTCCCAAGTGAGGGATAAACCAGACACCCCTGAAGGTCACATTTGAGCTATCCATAATATTCAGCATGACACCTACCCTGCATTCAGAGCCCCTAACCACCATAAGGCCATTTGTTTTTTAAAAAAAATTAATTATAACGGTTTATATTTACAGAAAAGTTGCAAAAATAGGACAGAATATTCCCAAATGCCCTGCACCTGGTTGATTCTTTTGTTATTACTTTGAGTGGATGTGTCACTATTTGTCGAGCCAATCAAGGTAATTACTAAATCCATGGTTTATTCAGATTTCCTTACCTTTTATGATTACTCTTTACCATTGTCCATTACAAAATCCCGCGAGGAGCCTAATTCATACAGCCGTGGGTCCCATGGCTTTCCTGCAAGACATATATATATATATATATATATATATATATATATATTGCTGAGGAATCTTTTATAGTTCTAGGGTAAAATGAAACGTTAGTGTGTTGCATCCTTCTATCCTGTCTTTATCTCAATGGTGTCAATTTTAAGGAAGAGCATGTGCACATTACAGCATGGTCAGGCTTCCGTAAAATGTTCTTTTCTGAAGTAGATCACCTCCATCAAAGTTGCAGAGAACATGAAGTTTTTCATGTTGTATATTGTTCATTTTATAAAAGCTCCCTCCAAAAATTGAAGCCTCACAGACACAGTGAATAGAGTGAGAGAGGAGGAAAGCCTCATTTGTATACATGGATAGCCAGAAATCCCAAGACCACGTATTGAAAAGATGGCCAATCCCCTCCATACACTTGAGGTGCTAGCATATCATGCATTACATGTTTTATTCAGAAAGCTGTGCCCTTTTTCATCAGTGACCATGCAAACTAGAAGAGAGCAACTTCCTCTAAAAGGTGGTGACAAAAAAAAGTTAACTCTGTCTCTTAGCCATTGAAAATGTTCTTCATGCCTGAAGGTGACATAAATGTTTTCAGAAAAAAAGAAAATAAGAGTCCTGGGAATAAGCAGAAACACACAAATATATACAATCAGAAATTCTTCAGGTTGAAGAAAAAGAATATCTGAAATAACAACATCCTTTGCTGCAAATAAAGACCATCAGAAGGCTTGAATGTCATCTTAATACTAAGTTCCCTATTTCCACTTTTTTCCTTTAAAATACACACAGGGCCAGGCAAGATGGCCCAGTGCCTACAGATGCTTGCAGCGAGCATGGTGGCCTGAGTTTGCCTCCCTGGGTACAGTAAAAAGAAAGAAGTGACTCCTAAAATTAGCCTTCTACCTCCACGTGTATATTGTACACACATGCATAAACACATAAACACAGATAAAATATAAAATATATGTGAATGCTTAAAAGCAAATGATGATATTTTATGTGTGTTTAACACATATGCACATGGATTATCTATAGGGTATTGTAGACTAAAGAGCACTAGAAAATGGCAAATGTATTTCTATTGTTAAATATATTCCTTTTGAACTATGATCTCACCCTGTAACCCATAATGGCCTGAACCTCACTATGTGGCCCCGGCTGGCCTCAAACTCATGTCCAACCCTTTGCTTCCACTTCTTGAGTCCTGGGATTACAGGTGCGAGGTACCACACCTAACATCAGGATTTACTTGCTGGATAAAGTGGTCAAAAAGCAATACTGTGTAGAGTATTAAATAGTAAGGACATATAATTTATAATCACTAAAATGTATCAGAAAGGCTGATGAGAAATCATAGAGTTCTAAAGCTAAAACAGTAACAATAAGAATTAGAGAAACAAAATATGAGGGAGATAAAGAAGTCAAGAAACTAGATATCAAGAGAACTAATATCACAATTAAAAACGGTTATAGATATAAGAAGAGAATTCTCTTTAGAGGAAACTCAGATGGCTAAGAAAAACTTAAAGAAATGTTTAACATCCTTAGCCATCAGGGACATGTAAACAAAGACTACTTTGAGGTTTCTTCTTACAACTGTCAGAATGGCCACGATCAATAAAAGAAGTGACAGCTCATGCTGCTGAGGATGTGGAGTAAGAGGAACACTCCTCTGTTACTGGTGGGAGTGCAAACTTGTACAGCCACTGTGGAAATCAATGTAGTGGTCCCATAGGAAGTTGGGAATCCATCTACTTCAAGACCACTATACAACTCTTGGGCAAATACCCAAAGGCTTCATCCCACCACAGAGACACTTGCTCAACCATAATATCCAGAAATGGTGGCCAACCTGAATGTCCCTCAACAGAGGAAGGGCTGAAGAAAATGTGATACATTGACACAATGGAGTATTACTCAGCTGCTAAGAAAATGGCATCATGAAATTTTCAGGAAAATGGATGGAACTAGAAAAAAATCAACTTGAGTGAGGTAACCCAGACCCAGAAAAACAAATATGGTGTGTATTTGCTTATATGTGGATATTAGCTGTACGTCATTGATAACCAAGCTACAATCCATACTATCAGAGAAGGTGGGTGTAGAGTAAGAGACTAAAGGGAACAGATAGATCTCATCAGATAAGAAATTGAACAATATATATGTATATAAAGGAAAGCTGGAATTGGAGGATCGAGTGAGGAGTGGGAAGCGAGGGGGTTGTGGGAAGGAATATGGGGTAAAAATAGGTAAAATTAAGGGGCATTTCAGGGATAGTATGGAAAAATAATACAGTAGAAATTAAAATATATACATATATGAAGGCAATCCAGATGAAATCACCAAATAGTGGAGGAGACAGAGTCACCAAATGAAGCTTCCAGTATCAGGATTGGGTTATCTAATTGAGTTGTTGGCCAAAGGGGTTCCATGAGAAATGGCAAACAACTCAGACTATTGCCAAGATTGTAGGTTTCTCTCTGTAAACCGAGAGCGAGGCCCCATTGATGAAGACAACACCCACACAAGTCAATAAACATGTCAAGCTGGTGCCTACATAAACCCTTCACCCCCATGTTCCAGTGTCTTCGATACAGTATGGTATTCTGTATATTATCAGAAGAGAAACGTAACCATCGAGTGAGCTATAAACCGTTCGTCTACAGCGGTGTGCTCTCTGCAAGATACACGAGGGCAGTGGTGGCACAGAGCTTGTGGGAGTAACCAAACAAGAACTGATTTAACCTAGGGTTCATTCCATGAAATGGAACCCATACCTCACACTGCATGGGTGAACAAAAAGCTGAGATTAGAAAGCCAGGAGACCTAGGGCAAAATCAAATACTTCTAATATTGAAGAAGAAAAGAACGTAGTGATGACGCCTAATGATATTCTGCTAGACTCATCACCAGAGAAGCTTCCTCCTGCAACAGATGAGAACAAACATTTTCACTTTCTGCATTCAGGACACATGTGGTCCATTGTGCTCTGTTTTCTTCCACTCCATCCTCAAGACCTCTTCCTCTCCTCTCAAGTTCCCCTTTCTATTTTCATGCCCTACATATGTATGTAAATATGCACACACATACAGACATTTAGCTTTAGAATGTATACATGAGGAAAAATGAGATATTTTGCTTATCTTAATATTTGGATGTTTGTAGATATGTCTGTGTGTACATCACATGTGTGTGGGTGCCCTAAGAAAGCAGAAAAGAATTTTGGGTCTACTGGAGCTGATGTTACAGATACTTGTGAGTGGCCTAATGTGGATGTTAGAAACTGACCTCCAATCCTCTGAAAAAACAGTAAGTGTTCTTAACTGCTGAGCCATTTCTCCAGTCCCTTTTGCTCATAAAATACATTTATCACCATCATTAGCGGTGGTGGTGGTGGTGGTGGTGGTGTGTGTGTGTGTGTGGTATGTGCCATGACCCGTGTGTAAAAGTCAGAGGACGGACAACTTTTTAGGAGTTGTGTTGTTTCTTTACTTCCACTGTGTTTGGAAGTAAGTTCTCCCTTGAAGTTTGTTATACTGAGTTCCCCAAACTAATTGAGCCACTACATTTATCCGTTTATAAAAGACCTAAAAAGACAAACTACTCAGGATCTGGGAGGAGAACCTACAAGTACCACTTTACTAAACTAGATATCAATTTTTATATACATATATATGCTGTGATAATTGTATTTTAATGGCTACAGGAAAAACCTTTTTGGCAAATAATTACATAATATAAAGTCTTGTCTTCTTAGGCACATTGAGTGACACTTAAAGTCCCTTTTCAAAATAAAAGATCAAAGAAAGGGAAAACTTTCAAAAAAGAAATTCTCATATGCAAATCATGACATTTGAAATTCATGTCCCCAAATTCCTGCACAAAGACAACAGAGAGATAGAGAGAGACAGAGACAGAGAGAGAATGCATATAAACAAATGGTAGAACACCATAGACTGAAATAGCAGCTGAGTTAATATGATAAGGAGTAACTTAAGAAGTAACTTCTGTCTTATAATTACCCAGCTTATCATTTGTTTTCTCCATGTGTATATTATCCTCAGGAATTGGTCAACAAGTGCGTTGTAGATGGTATAAGAATAAGCTTCAGGGTGGGGGCATGGTGGTGCAGATCTTGGGACAAGGGAGCCTGAGCCATCGGGTCTTGAGTTGAAGGGTAGCCTGGGCTACAAAGAGAGAACCTGAATTTAAAAAAAGAATGTTTTAAAATTAAAACAAGCCAATGAATATTTATTCTGTTAGAAAGTATTCATTTTGCAATGCTAGATAAATAAACAGTGGCAGAAAACACGACCATTAGAACTGGGATGTGACTGAAGAAAATAATGATGTGTTGATGTGTGAGTGAAGGCGCTTCAGGCATCTTGTAAGCAAACAGGAGTTTATTGACGTGCAGGTGGCCATATACATTTGGTTAAACAATGTCGGTTCTCATGAGTAGCTGTACATCTTGTTTACAACATTTGAACACAAGTACCCATTAAGCTGCCAATAGGAGCTCCCCTGGGACAGGCTGATTTTAGATATAGTGCTTCCATATGGCTTTTATAGACTTGTGTATGCTCCAAGAATTTTCATAATGCTTATACATGTGATTCAATAACAAATCCAGAACGAATCTGTGCAGAAGTAATTATTGTGCTGTCCACATGCAAGAGGCTTAAGTATATATGCACATATATTTTAAATTTCTTAAAAGATTTTTTTCATTTTACATACCAACCACTGTTCCCCTCCCTCCACTCCTGCCACTGCTTCTCCCCCACCTTTCCTTCACCCAGCCCCCCATCCACTCTTCAGAAAGAGTGAGGTCTCTCTTGGGGAGTCAAAATGGAAGCACCTGAGACTTTAGCTAACATAAAGTTCTGTCCCCAGTCAGCTGGGTATCGTCCTGTTCTCGCAGTCAGATTTTGCTACTAAAAGTACCCTACACCTCAGAGATCCCACGCATGTGTTGGTCTCCTTGGAGGTCCAAGGGAAAAAGGCGGAAAGTCGAGCTGCTAGAAGGGGAGTCGGTCCGCAGGTGGCCTCCTTAGTCCCGCCTACTCTCCAAGAGTACTATCTTCTGTAACATGAAGAATAAAAATCCAGAGACAGATATTGGGGTTCAACCTGAAGATCAGAAAAACAAAGCAGCCATATGGTCAGCCGTACAGGCCAGGGAGTAGTGGCACACACCTTTAAACCCGGGACTCCTGAGACAGAGGCAGACGGATCTCGTGGAGGAGATAGGTTCTTTTAGACAGAGTTCTGAGTGCGACTCGGCCATGGTGAGGACATTTCTGGAAAATTTTGCGAAGCTTTTTTTTCTCCTCAACAGAGCAATCCCCACAGGGCAAACTGCAACTTCGGTTCTCAAGACCTCCTTCTGGAGTCCACGTGTGGTGAGATGGCCTATGGGGGAAGCGCAAGTAGGGGAGGTGCTGAGAATCAGCAGGAGGCTCTCGGAGAGTAGGCGGTGCTAGGGAGGCCACCCGCGGATTCCACTGCTAGCTGTTCTACTTTCCGCCTTTTTCCCTTGGACCTCCGAGGAGACCAACACGTGCGTGGGATCTCCGAGGTGTAGGGTACTTTTAGTAGCAGTAGCAGAATCTGACTGCAGAGAACAGGACAAACAGAATCGGCTGGGGACAGAACTTTATGTTAGCTAAAGTCTCAGGTGCTTCCATTTTGTTTCAGAGACTTAGAGAGGAGTGGAAGAACCAGGGCAAGCGAAAAGAAGGACGTGGAGGAAGCCGACCACGGCAAACTTACTGCGACCACAGAGGAGACCAGAGGACCGAAGACGAGCTGCCAGGAGGTCATCTGCTAGAAGTGAGTAACTTAGCTTCGCTTTTTCAAGCATAGGTGTTATATGGTAGGTCGTAATTTGGAGGCATGGTTGTTTCTAGAAAATACAAAAGCAGGAGAATTTTTTTAAAGCATCAGCATTCTAAAGATTACTAATATTTTAAAAGCAGTAAAGCTACAAATGAGGAAATCTAATGATTTAATGCCCAAATGTACAAGGGAATGTATCCATTTTTTTTTAAGTCTTATGTTCCACACGCAAAGCAAAGCTTTGAGAATGTGTGGTTAGGCCGTTTTGGTTGCTTTTGCGATTAAGGTACCGTTTGTTTTTACTCTGTAATTTTTCAAAATCGAATACTTTGCCAGGAGCAGGTAAACTTTTACTATTTTTTGAGGTAGAAAGGGCTTCCCGGGTAAAATACAAGCAGTGATACTAGTTTGAAGCAGTTAGAATTCTACAGTGATTTGTTGGGCAGCAAAATGATTTAGCACCGAGCACTTTGCACAAAGCTATACCCGACACGTGTCCGGGTATGTTTAAAGAGAAGCGAGCAACGAGTTCATGGTTATATGCAACCATTTCCTTGTAGACATTGTTTAAAGGTTTATACTTTCAATCCTGGTCGGTGTTAAGCCGGAATGACTGTGCTATTCAACCTGAACATCTCAGCCAGTGTTGGGTATTCCTATCTATGTGGTATTTATACGTCTATACTATACAAAGACATAACTGAAAGAATACTGCGACTTAGAAAGGGTGTGAATTGCATCTGCTGGCCAATTTTCTTAGACTATACACGTGTGACTGAATTTCGGAAATACCTGTTTTGTTTTCATAAAGAAACCTGCTTTTACTAACTGAAAGAATACTGCGACGTACAAAGGGTGTGAATTGAATCTGCTGGCCAGTTTTCTTAGAATATACACGTGGGACTGAATTTCAGAAATGCCTGCTTTGTTTTCATAAAGAAACCTGCTTTTAAGATAAAAATAACTGCTGAATTCTGTATCGTGACTAAGTTCTAAACGGATAGCTTTTTTTCTGCCTTTACTAAAATATGATTAACACATGAAAATTGGGTGGGTGTATTCAGGTATACTACATGTTTATATATATAACATGTATTCTGAAATGATGCGCCCAATCAAGCTGAATGCCACAAGTTACTGTTTTCCATGTGTGGCGAGAATGTTTGAAATCTTCTGGGTTGGCAATTTTCAATAGAAATGCCAATTTCAACCATTAGTTGTTAAATTCTGTTTGTTTTCCAGTGTTTAGAGACATTTTTTGAGATGAAGATTTGGCTAGAGTTCCTACGTTTCTTCATTGTGTAGTACTTGTTTTATTATCGCGTGGCAGGTTAGGTAAGGAAGGCCTCGCTAAGAAATTCGAGATTCTTTGAATGGTAATATAGTTATTTTATATGCTATGTAGATTTAATATTAAAGGAGAAAATAATATTCTTTAATGAGCAAGGTCAATGAAGAAACACTTTGGAAATCTTTTATTTATCTAAAATCCAGGCCTTTCAAATATTTCAGGTTATTTTAATCTACCCAGAAATACAGGTTTGAAATTTAAAATGTGAATGTGTGTCAGTCCAATTTTGTGATAAATTGATTGCAGTTTATCGACCTTATGTGTGCGGAAAAAAATGGGTAAACTTGAAAAATTCAGGGTTTAGATACTGCTTTCATTCCTGATCAAGACAGGGCAACTTTCTAAATTCTTTGCAAACACAGGATCTTAGGAGAAAACACTGTAAGGCTGACTCCTAAGCCTTAATGATTGTACAATAACGTTATAGGAAGCATTAATGGTTCATGTGTGAAGGAACCGTGTTTGTGCTCCAACATCAAATGAACCTATGAGATAGACTCATGGCCCTTTGGCAGGAATGATAAAGTCACTCCAGGAGAGACATAATACTATGGAATTGGGCTGTGCAGTTCCCTTGACCCTCCATTTAAACTTCCAGCCACATTGCCTCCTACTGAAGACAAAAGGCCAAAGACCTTGGTGAGAAAATGGAGGATTCCTTGGGCATCTGATCCTGAGACCTAAGTCCCCTAAAATGGTGCCCAAATTTGCATTTCTCTCGGAACTAAATTTCAGAGTCCTCTTTTAGAATTCATGAAAACAAAGCAGAGTTAATGAAACTAGGTGCTACAGGCCTGCTTGATATCCCCCATGGGAGCAAATGGATCTTTCCTCGAGGTTTTGGTTTGTGTGTGTGTGTGTGTGTGTTTTCCAGCCAACGAAAGGGAGTAGAAGCGCCAGGGCTAAGCAGGTTTTCCAGAACAGTATTACTGCCCAGAGGAAGTTGTTTGCCAATATCCTGTGGTGTGAGTGGGATCTCCAGTAAGTCTAGCAGTTAAGAAAGCTTGCCTCTTTGGTAATGTTGAGTGGATCACGGCCCTGAGCAGACCTCCTTCAATTTCAAAGTAGGAGTCTGATGAACTCCAAGGGAAGAAACTAATGGGACAGACAGTGGCTGCAGAACTGAGGCTAACTACCAGGTAGATCAGGGCCTAGTGGAAAGGATACTCTAGAGCCGGCCGTCCCCAACCATAAAATTATTGGTTGCTCCTTCATGACTGTCATTTTGCTACTGTTATTACGCATCATAATGTGAATATCTGTTTTCCGATGGTCTTAGGCAGCCCCTGTGGAAGGGTTGTTCGACCCCCAAGGTGGTCCTGACCTACAGGTTCATGGACTGTAGGGGGACATGCTCATACCTCAGTTTTTATAAGGGGGTGAGACTTTGCCTATTTAATTCTGTTGTCATTCTGATAATAAAACTGAAACTCATACTTGGGACCTAACTGTTGATTCATGTTAGCAGGTATTCAACTTCCTGCTTCATAGCATTTTCTATTGAGTATTTGTTATAGGCTTACTGAGATAACCCTCTTATGGGAATTTTAAGCACACCAGGAACCCTAGGTCACTTGGTCAAGCAAAGTAAGAAATATTGAATATTTCATAGGATTCGCTGAAATGCACATTTCTTTGTACCAATGATAGTGTTAGTAATGACCACTTACAAGAGAGGACAGAATTGTATTTTGGTATACTGTTGTAATGTTTTCTCACCACTTGAACACTATTTACCCCAAATGTTTCACCTCTACTGTGAAGCCTTCATCTGTTGGACCCTAGCGTTCAATCACTGAGGAGGAGTCGCCCCAAGAGACCATCTCTCATATCACAGCTGACGTAAAAGCATGAGGATTTTATTAATTCTGTCATGACAGGGTCTTCCAGCAGTCGAGAGGCTAGAAGACCCTGAATGGCTGGTACAGGCTATTTTTAAAGGGAAAAACCACAGAAGGAAGGGGGGTGTCTGGGGGTTGTTCTTTAACTATTATGATTGGCTTATTCAAAAGGGCTGTTACCAAAAATTGGCTAGAGAGTGGTTGCCAGATCAGATGAGGTAAAGGGAAACTTCTGAGGGTCACTTTGCCCCTTCCCAGGGACTAAGTCAAAACATCAGTAACTGAGTCAACACCTAAGGGTTATCTTGCCCCTATCCAGTGAGATGGAAAGTTCCCAACATCTTAGTACATGCATGCTTAGCTGTTATGTCCTTGGTTCCCAGAGGAGGAGGGGAAGTACTGAGAGTTGTCAGAAATGGCTTCAGAATTGTCTTAAAGTTCTACATTTCCCCCTCTTATGTGGTCAAATGTCCCAATCCTGGGATATTAGTAAATTTGGGGGACTAATTTGATAAGTACAGAGAAATTAGCAGTATCATCAGAGATACAAGAGGTTAAACCAATGTTGTAGGCTCATCATAGATCAATAGAGGGCACCAGGTGCCAGTTTCCTGTTGTCTTGGGATTTGGAGAGTCAGGTTACACAGGTACTGATATTGAGGGGTCGGAGTCCCCAAACATACTTTTGTTAAGGTTAACTTTTTCTCTTGCCCCCATCTACAGAACGTATGAAAGGTGATATTGTTGAAACTGCCAGATGAGGCTATTCCCTTGTAATAGGGAGATCCTCCTGACAGGCAGAACCAGCAAGATTGTGTCAAGCTGGGGTCAGTACTATTTAGCAAGGAAAAGGCTCCCTGCACAAGGTTTAATAGTTTTTGGCTGGTGGTGGGAGGTCCCGGCAGAGAAGCAGGGAGAGTAGCTTAGTCCAGCTGGCAGCAGCAGGCTCTGGTCAGATAGTACTTGGTTCTCTACCTTAGCATAATGGAGGGAGAAGGTGGCACCTAAATCTTGCTGCTGTATCCTGTTTGGGAAATACCATGGCATGCCCCAATTCCTTCCCGACACCCATGTAGTGTGGGAGATGTCACAGGTCCCTGTGCTCCACATGGAGCATTGCTTTGGAAGTATAATTTTTATGAACAGTTATCCAGTCCCAGGAAGAACTAGGTTTTCAATAAGCATCCCCAGTAGTTTTACATTTTCAGGCACCACAGTATAAAAATCTAGCTTTCCCAAGTGGCATCTGTATTCTGGACCCCCACACCTGAATATTTCCTACAGGGGAAAATCTTCTGCCAGCCTCCAGGGGCAGCTGTGGGGGATGTGCATCTCAGATATCCCAGGATACTAGTTGACAGAAATCAGGGACTGTTTTGGAGTTGGTCCATATTACCTTTCCAGTTTGTGAGGAAACCTGCCAAGTCAGTTTCTGGGGTGCATGGGGATCGTTACAAAAGCGCTGGGATAACAAAGCAAGGGCTTGAGGAGGCATGGAGTGCGGTGCAAACAGATGTGAGCTGGCAGTTGCTGCTCTGGCTGTGGAGATTTTGCTGTCCTTTTCTCATGTCCCTCCAGATATACCCCAGGAGTCACAATTCTGGAAGGGATGCGAGATTTCTGGGTGCTTGGGCTGGTTCAGATGGATAGATAACAGTCTGGGAAGAACAGCATTAGGATTATATACTGTTTAATATAGGATCCTAAAAGGGGGGTTTCGGACCCAGAACAGGACAAGGGAAAGTGGGGGGGGCTGCCCAGTCATTCCCCGCCGGTCTTTTTTTTTTTTATACCTGTCCTGAACACTGGGGTCACTAATTTTTTTCTCAGTCTTGTCCACATCCTGACTTATCTGGGCAACAAAGCAGTTTTATCAACAATCCCGATTACCTTTGGCAGGCCAAACCTCAGGAAGATTTCTTCTTTATTTTCTTTACCACCAATTGAGCCATTTCTCGTTTGGTGGGAAAAACTTCTGTCCAACTGGAGAAGGTGTCTATAAAAACTAGGAGATGCTTGTTACCATATTTTCCCGTTTTTTTTCTCAGTGAAGTCTACTTCCCAATCTCCCCTTATTCTTATGCCCTCCGAGGCATTCTGATGCCCTGCATTTACCTTGGTACAGAGGACACAAGTCGACATTATCTGGTGTATGAGGGAGTTAAGGCCTGGAATATAAAAAAATCTGTCTTTTTCATTAGAGATTTAATTTTTTTTCCTAAATGAGTCTATTGATGCATTTGGGCGACCAGCTCAGAGGCATCCTTCTTGGGTAACATGATTTTGTCCTGATCCTTTCAAGCTTTTTGTTGTTCATCAAAGTCTGCATTGAGTTTCTGGATGGTCTCTAGATCCTGGGCAGAATATTGGAACTAATTCTCTGACTCTGGAGAATCTGGTATCTCCACCACAGACAATATTCTTGAGTCCAGTGCAGCATGCTTGGCTACCTCATCGGCCATACGATTTTCTCTGACTACAAAGTCATTGCCTTTTTTTGGTGTCCTGGGCAATGAATAATGCTCACCTTTTTTGAGCAGAAAGTGGGCCTTCAATAGCTCCAAGATTTCAGTCTTGTTTTTAATCTCCTTTCCGGCAGATGTTAACAATCCCTGCCTCTTATAGATCTCCCCGTGCATGTGGGCCATTGCAAACGCATAGCGGCTGGAGGAGGGAAATGGGAAACGGGGAGGAGGCGAAAAATTTTTTTTTCAACAACTAAAAAAAAAAATAAACAAAAAAACCCACATAACGGCTATCTGTGTAGATGTTTACTTTTTGTCCTTCTGATAGCTCTAGTGCCTTGATCAGGGCTATTAATTCTGCATATGGGCTGAGGTTTCTGGCAGCAGTGCCGCTGCCCATATGATGTCCTGCCCATCTACCACCGCCGCCCCTGCTTTGTGCTCACCTTCTTTGAGGAAACTGCTGCCATCTGTAAGTCTGCTCATCTCGGCCACCATAACTGGCTCTGTTTGGGTAGCTTTGTTTGAAGCTGCGGTCTGAGAGCCTTGAGCAGTTGTTCTCTGTGAAACTTGCTTCGGGAGGCTGTTTGGAATTGCTCCAGCACCTCCCGGACCCCTCCTCATTTCAGTCAGTCGCTGGCGGCTGTAAGCAGAGTTCCTGGGCTTGGGCTGCGACCAAGGCAGCTTCCTCAGAGAGGTGGGCATGGCGAAGGCTGAGAGCAGCCTGCTTTTCCCTGCAATGTTCGGGAACAGTAGGGAGTGAAAACAAAAAGGCTTTTGATCACCTAAACCTAATCTTGGCCTTTGACTTTGTCAGCAATGTCTTTATAATGAAATCCTGAGACACTCAAGAGTCACTGGTCCTTTTCCTCAACTCTACAGTTCGTAAGGTGGTTCACTGATAATGGTTGTTTTAACATAGAGTGCTCAGCCCTTGTGTCCACAGTTAAATGTTTTAGACACAGGGAGGGGAAACCCCTCCCCTCACCCCCCCACACCCAGCCTGGGTGCACAGCATAAGCAAGGGAGGGGTCTGGCTACTGTGCTCCAGCATGGTCACCTCGGCAGTTGAATAGACCTCAGGTGGGCAGAGCGATGCTTCAGTAGCAGGGCTGTGCTCCATGCCGTTCTCCACCCCTCACTTCTGCTCAGCAGCTGCTTTAGGAAGGGTATCTTTCTGCGGCTGCAGGGCCGCTCCTCTTCACTGTTTTCTTTTGTCACTGGGCCCAGGCGGTGGTCGCAGAAGTCTGCATTCGGCCAGGTCTGAGGCGTGCAGTCTCTGAAGCTGCTGTCTTCTGTTGCCTCCCTATCTGCCTGATTCTTTCTCTCCTACCACTGTGGCCAAAATTCTTTACAAATTTCTTTCTTGCTTACGATCCCTCCGGTCCTCTTTTTTTTTGCTCCCCCCCCCCACTTTCTTTTCACTTTCTCTGCCTCCTGCTTCTGAAACACTTATTCAAACCTTTCGTTTAAATCTAACCACTGTAACTTTCCCCTTATCTCTGATGCTGAATGCTCTATGAAGGCCATAGCTCCCGCTGCCTGCTGACTATCAGAGGCTGGGTCAAAGGGAGTAAAACGCCTGTAAATCTTAAGAAACACAACTGTTGGTCTAACTGCCCCCCGAAGAACCTCTCTTACCTTGACCAAATGAGTGGGATGCCTTACAACCAACCCCCTGAGATAGAGAGACTGGTGGCTTTGACTGTCAGCCACCCCCTACCTGCTGCCGAATTGAGATTCCAAGTGGGCTGGTGGGTAGTCAGAACAGAATCTATGAGTCCAGTCATAGCCTGAGAGTCTGAGAAAAAGGGGAAATGTTTGGGAGGTCCCTCCCCTTTTACTCCCTCCTCCACACCCGTTCCTCGGGAGCTAGAAGACCCTGAATGTCTGGTACAGGCTATTTTTAAAGGGAAAAACCACAGAAGGAAGGGGTATCTGGGGGTTGTTCTTTAACTATTATGATTGGCTTATTCAAAAGGGCTATTACCAATAATTGGCTGGAGAGCAGTTGCCAGATCAGATGAGGTAAAGGGAAAATATGAGGGTCACTTTGCCCCTTCCCAGGGACTAAGTCAAAAACATCAGTAACTGAGTCAACACCTAAGGGTTATCTTGCCCCTATTCAGGGAGATCAGTACATGCATGCATAGCTGTTATGTCCTTGGTTCCCAGAGGAGGATGGGAAGTACTGAGAGTTGTCAGAAATGGCTTCAGAATTGTCTTAAAGTTCTACACATTCACATCTACAAGAACAAGAAAGTTCCTGGGGAAATTGGTGATGGGCCTGACTGGCCTTGAGGATGCTCTTGAATGATGTAAGCTACATAGTGAATGGTGATGTTTGATGAAACAGCATGTTTCCATGGTCTTGGGTAATAGATGAAAGCCCTGAAGTGACCCATGCCTTCTTCAGCGCATTGCAGATACGCTCGTGGGCATGAGAAAGGCTGTGCTGGCTAGGTTAAGCTGCGTGCGTTGAAGTAATAGTTTCTCCAGGGTCTAGACTAAGGAGCCTGCACCTGTGATGATGGTGTGTTGTTTCTGAAGTCAGACTTTTGGATCACAGATAAGATAGCCTAAGCCCTAGAAATCATCAGGTGTGTGAACTTCCTATTTGCCTGGCTGTAGTGGTGCACACCTTTAATTCTAGCACTTGGCTAGGGGAGCTCTTAGTTCAAGGCCTTCCTGGTCTAGAGAGCGAGTTGAGTTCTGGGACAGCCACACTACACACACACACACACACACACACACACACAAACAAAACAAAAACAAAAAACCCATCCTATCTTGGAAAACCAAAAACCAAACCACACCAAGTTTGTATTCACATACATTTTAGTTTAGACTAAGAGATTACATCTAGCCAGTCCTTTCCAGGGGACAGATATATGCCTTTGTCTTCGGAATGGAAAACAAACTTTAGGTCTTTTTTTGTTGTTGTTGGAACTTTAGGATGAAGCTATTTTAGTTAGGGAATACAAGAGAAACAATGTGTCTTTCTCCACTTATTACATACATGTTTAAGTCAAGTAGACCACAGAAACATGGATTCAAAAAGTGAGTAGGTACAAAGGAAGTATATGGAAACTTTCAAAGGAAAGAACTAATTGCCTAACTTCCAGTTGTTTAATTGCCTTAAAAGTTTAAAGTTGTGTGTGTGTGTGTGTGTGTGCGCGGGCGTGTGCGTGTGTGTGCGCGCGTGTGCGTGTGCATGCTTTATTTATTTTCTGCGAATGGGTATTTTGTCTGCATGAGTCTGTACACCACACACATGAATGGTGCCCGTAGAGGCCAGAAGAGGGCATCATATCCCCTGGAACTGGAGTTAAAGCTGTTGTGAGCCACATGTGGGAGTTGGGAACAGAACTCAGGTCCTGGAAGAGCAACAAGAGTACTTCATTACTTAGTCACCTCTTCTGCCGCAGCCTTGACTCTTTAACTTAGTCTTGTGTTTAGACTTATAATGTTGAAATTAGAAAACATGTAATATTTGAAATAATTGGTAGTAATAATTACCAATAAAAATAAAAGGTAAACCTTGGTGCCATTCAAAAATACAATTGGAAAATATCCTTGTCTTTTTTCTCTAGAAATAATCATACTTCTATCAAGATTAAAGACCTCATGATTTACTGGCCTGGATTACTGTACAAAGTAGTGGGTTTCACTTTGGTATTTTTCTATTTTGTAGGGAGAGGGCCAGGGCTTAAGACTCTCAAGTTCAGACTAGGCTGGAACCATGATATAGTCCAGATTTCCTCAAATTGGTGACCATCCTCCTGCCACTCTGGAATTAGGCATGCACCATCATAGAGATGTGTAACAAACTTTGATAATATATATCCCTTCTAATACCTTGTACCTTGTAACATACTTTTTTTCCTCATTTCATATCGCCTTATCCCCAGTAGCCCCTAAAGGCCCCACTCTTAAAAGACCTCACTCTTCATTTTTTTAAATATTTATTTATTTATTATGTATTCAATATTCTGTCTGTGTATATGCCTGCAGGCCAGAAGAGGGCACCAGACCTCATTACAGATGGGTGTGAGCCACCATGTGGTTGCTGGGAATTGAACTCAGGACCTTTGGAAGAGCAGGCAATGCTCTTAACCTCTGAGCCATCTCTCCAGCCCCCCTCACTCTTCATTTTTATGCATGTGTAATGCTATCTTTAATTTTTATATCTAATGATGCATGACAAGTTTTGTGATTGGAGAAAATTATAATTGAAACAACTGAAGAGGTACATATCATACAAGTCAAAGTCCATGCCAGTAAATCCTTTGGCCTATATACATGCATGTGCCCACACATGTCTAATAAACATGACAGCAGAATGTAAGGGATCAAAGATTACATAGCTATAACATTTTAAGAGTATTTGCTCCAGTTGCTGTTATATTGTTTGTGTTTTGTGGGCTTTTTGTTTGTTTGTTTTTGCCACAATGCATGTTAGTCTTTGTATTTGCTAACTACAAGGTAATACTTTGAGGGGCCTGGAGAGATGGCTCAGCAGTTAGGAGCACTGGCTGCTCTTGCAGAGGATCTGAGTTCAATTCCCAGTGCCCAGATTGTAGTTTATAGCCTCTATATCTCCAGTTCCAGGGGATCTGATGCACTTTCCTAATTTCTACGAGGACAAGGCACATGTGGGAGACATGCAAACAACATTACTACAATAAAAGTAAATTAAAAAAAATTTTTTAAAGAAATGCTATCTTCGGGGCTGGAGCAATGGCTCAGCGGTTAAGTGCACTGGCTGCTCTTCCAGATGGCCTGAGTTCAATTCCCAGCACCCACATGGCAGCTCACAACTGTCTGTAACTCCAGTTCCAGGGCATCTGACCCTCACACCAATAAAGATAAAGTAATAAAAATAAGAAAAAAAGAAATGCTATCTTCCCCCCAAAAGCTCCTGTCAATTGTTAATGCTTACTATCCTGTGTTGAGTGAAGGATTCATGCACCAAACTGTATGTATAATGTAATAAAACAGGAAAAAAACAGAAATGTTTTGTGTATGTCAATAAGCCTGCCTTAGATAATACAGGAATAACTGGGTTTAACACTTGAAAAGTGCATCAAGAGTTCAAGACCAGTGTCATAACAGGTTGGAGGAGAGCCTGGGCTGAGACCCTGTCTCTCTTACAAAAGAAGGTTGGGTGTTTAAATAATGAGGAAACTAAAACTGATTTAGTTAGATAACTCCAATCCTCTTACAGAGTTTTCCATCACTTTGGTAATCTTTAAGCTGGGGCTAGGAGTACCGTTTGGTGTTAGAGCATCTACCAGCATTGCAAGGCTGTGGATTCCATCCACCGTGATGCGCCTAAAGAAATAGGTAGCCGAAAAACTTTAACGGTTTTCGAGACAGGGTTTCTCTGTAGCTTTGGAGCCTGTCCTGGAACTTGCTCTGCAGACCAGGCTGGTCTCAAACTCAGAGATTCACTTGTCTCTGCTTCCTGAGTTCTGGGATTAAAGGCACACACCACTACCACCTGGCGATGGATGAAAATTGAAAGGTGTACTACTGTCAGCTCTTAATAGTCTCTCCAGAAAATTGAATTTGTGTTAGATAAGTTGTGATGTCCAGAGATTCTTTAAGAATTGTGAATCAGGGGCTGGAGAGATGGCTCAGTGGTTAAGAGCATTGCCTGCTCTTCCAAAGGTCCTGAGTTCAATTCCCAGGAACCACATGGTGGCTCACAACCATCCGTAATGAGGTCTGGTGCCCTCTTCTGGCCTTCAGACATACACGCAGAAAGAATATTGTATACATAATAAATAAATAAATATTAAAAGAAAAAAAAAGAATTGTGAATCAATTTAGAACAAATAATGTGCAGAAAAAAATTGCTCATGAAACGTGATTCATTGGCTATTTGTGATTTAATATATTTATATCTCCAGTTCATAGGAAACAGAACTAAAGACACTTTATAAAATCCTTTGTGTGGCTGAATTTGTGGTGCTGGAAACCTCTTCACTTTTTATCCATGACTAGTTCGTAACTCGAAGAAATGTTTAATTCTAAAACCATTGGAGTTAAGAAATATTAAAAGTATTACATACTCTGGGGCTGGGTGTGGTGGCACTGCCTTTAGTCCCAGCAGCCAGTCAGTCACAGGCAGGTGGGTGGATTTGAGTTCAGCCTGGGCTACAGAAGTGAGATTCAAGGGGGAAAGTTTGTATTTCAAAGAATAGTTAGCATGCTTGTAAGACTTCAAATTGTAAAAAGCTGTAATGGGTGGGGTAATCTATCTGAACCCTTCAAGTGCAAAGTAACTAGGTTTTATGTTAAAAGTGTGTGTGTGTGTGTGTGTGTGTGTGTGTGTGTGTAGTTGGATTTTCTTTATCTTTACTCTTTGGGGGCCCACTGCCCAGCTCCCATATGTAATGTATCTTCAACTAATATTCCATATGTGTGTATGTATGTAGTGTGTGATATGTGGATAGAGGCAATATGAGAATATATAAAGAAGTTGTTCTAATTTTGATTAGGTGTTTAACAATCTTTTGACTTTGTAATTCTCAAAATGAGAACACATTACCAGCAATAGTGTGATTTTTGTAATTTGGAAGATCTACTTCCAAGAATAAATATAAAAAGATTTGCATCTCGGGAAAATGTATTAATATGGAAGTAATGGAAGCCTGCGGAGTATATCATTGACACAGAAGACAAGAGAAAATCCTACTCGGGATGAGTCATTGTCATTAAGGTTTCCACCTTTATGTGCATTTATATACATATGGATACTATGTAGCACATGTGGGTGAATATAGTAAATGAAATGACAAGTATCTTTTGTAATGATTTACTTTTCTAAAAATGAGAACTTGATAATTTATATGTAATTTTGTCAGGCTGCTTAGGAATCAGGACTACTTTTATTATTTGGTTTATTGACCTTTTTTTCCTTTCTTCATTTTTTTATTTTGTTTTAAAACTTCTTTATGGAATCTTTGGGAGTTTCACATCATGCGCCCCAATTATGTTCACCTCCCGGTTTCCCCATATTCCACCCTCATCCTTGTTGCATTCCCCCCCACGAAAGAAAATAAAACAAAGTCATCAAGTGTGCCATTGGGATGGATGAAGAGGTGATGGAGAGGCAGGAGAGAGGACACAGAGAGATTTTGCTATTTCAGGTGTGGTTATTTTTTTTTTAGCAAGGTCACACTTTAGCACAGCTTTTGCCTGGTCACACTTGTATCTTAGGCTGGCCTCAAACTTGTGCTAATTCTCCTGCCTCGGCCTGTAGAACATGAAGATTATTGAGCTGAATCACCACACTGCAGTTGGTCTTAATTAATCAAAACCCAGAGATAGACATAGGGGTTAAAGCTGAAGGTCAGTGAAGCAGAGCAGTAAACCATTACAGAGACCTTTTACCTCTACCAATGCTCAGACCTAAGAGGGCGATCCTCAGACTGCCTAGAGCTCACTGTGTCTCCACCAAACCTCAGACTCCAATAAGCTCTTGTCTCCTCCTCCTTATATTCCTCTCTCCACCCAGCCATATCACTCCTATCTCCACCTCCCTAGGGCAGGGATTAAAGTGCTGGGAGCACCTTTGTGTGAATTCTGTTTCCCTTTTCAGGTAGTTCAGTCCTTTCCCGTAGCTCAGGGTAGCTGGGATTTTTAGGTGTGAGTCACCACGCCCTGGCCTCTAGTGACTTAGCTCTGCTCTGTGGTCTTCAGGCAAGCTTCATTTATTAAAACACAAACAAAATATCACTACACTACACTTAGCTCAAGGAGTGGAAATTTCTTTGCACACCATAATGTACAAACATCTAATTTTAATACAAATTTATTGTTGTGTGAAAGAATTTGGACTCTATTGAAAGGGACTAAAGGAAACAATTCAAAATGTGGTTTTAACAGGCTTTGTGAGAGGATTTCTTTTCTGATCCTCTGACTTGGCCTATGTGATAGATCCGAATGAGAATATAGCTTTAATACTTTTCTCTAGAAGACAAATGATAACGCATACACACCCAAAGAAGATACAGAAAGCAGTTGAAGTCTATTAAATGGCAAGGCAGAGTGCTGTGTTCAAAGGGCAAATGAAAGCATCCATGTAAAAAGTGCAGGTCTCACTTCAAAGGGAATAAGAGATGATGCTTTATTTTGGAACCAGAGTGACCGAGACCCAGGAACACAAATACCATGTTCCACAGTCGAAGCACTTACATGATATTTAAAGGCTATAAATCAAATATTTACCAAGTGTTTTGGTAGGGGTCACAGGTGTATGAGTTATAGCCAAGGGAAGAGCTCTGATGTAGGTTGCAAAACAGATAACTTTTGGATTGATGAAAGCCATTGGATACATTTAAGAATACATTTTAAGGTTTTGATAGTCACTGGGGTGTTAGTTCAGGCACCAGCAGGCAGTGAATGACTTTCAGAGAGACGGAAAATAGCCCAAGATAGTTTGGCTTGGTCTGCAATACCTCTTAACTAGGTACTTAATTTAACTAGCATTAAAGTTCAGCCTATTGGCCTTGTAGACTCTTTAACACAGGGACAGCTCTGTTCTTCCTTCTCGGGGCTTTAGTGAATAAAAGCCTAAGAAGACACTTGAGTAATTTCTGGCTGGCATATAATGCACACCTACACAGGAATCCTGCCATGTGGTGCATATAGTGAGAAGAACTCCCTGGGCACTCCCCTTAAGGTTTTGGCCAAAAGGCTGCTAACAATTCAACACACAAACTCTGTGGCCTAGGTCTTTTTTTTTTTTTTTTTTAAGAAAATGGGAGGCCGGGCGATGGTGGCGCATGCCTTTAATCAAAAAAGAACCCCCCCAAAAAAAAAAAGAAAGAAAGAAAGAAAGAAAGAAAGAAAGAAAGAAAGAAAATGGGAAATTACTTCAATTCCCAGCAACCACATGGTGGCTCACAACCATCTGTAATGGGGTCTGGTGCCCTCTTCTGGCCTGCAGGCATACATGCCAGATAGAATAATGTATACATTATAAATAAATAAATATTAAAAAAAAGAAAATGAGAAATTACTTTGGAGATGCAAAGATGAACCAAAAAAGGACATGATTTGTTAACTGGAGAGGTACTCCTGCTCTTGAGGTCCCACATTTTTCTTTCTTCCTTTTTTAAATTTAATATAAAATTTTCTTAGATTTAGATCGTTTTTGATAAGTCGGGAATACACTAGAGATGTGATGCCCAGTGAGTGAGAGCGGAGCTGTGAAAGCTAGCTGTGAGATGGTTGCTTTATTGTGTTGTTTCGCTGTTTCATCCATAGGCTGGCAAGGAGATCAGTGGTTCAGGTAGAAATTCTGCATCGGGTGAGACTACAGTAATATACCATACATGGAGGAAACAAAATTATTAGTTTTATGTTTGTTTGTTTGTTTTGTTTTTGTTTTTAAATAACCTTTTCTCTCTGCTGCTTTGGTGCTTGGCCTAAAGATAGCTCTTGTACACCAGACTGGCTTCGAAGGCACAGAGATCCTCTGGCCTCTACCTCCCGAGTGCTAGGATTAAAGGTATGCCCTGCTACTGCCTGGCTTATTAATTAATTTTTGAGATATGGTCCCTCAATATAGTCCTGCCTGTAATTTTGTAGGCCAAAATTAGTTCACGCAGGCTTGGAACTCAGCGATTGCCTGCCTGCGCTCCCCAGTTGCTGGTATTAAAGGCTTGTGCCAGGAGAAGCGATTCAATTACTTTTTTTTTTTAAATACTTGATAAGCATAATGATATCCAGCCTCTGTTTCGTTTTAGGTGGAAAACAGACAAAAATTAATGAGATTTCTTTGATTTCTTTTCTAATGACCTATTAGCGATGTTTTCAGGAACTTGAACTGATTCATGCCCCCTCCCTTTTTTTTTTTTTTCCCTAAGGGCGGGAGGAGGATGGCTTGCTGGTATTGCTGAAACACTAAGGAGCACTACTGCCATCATGCGGATGTAGTTTTAAATCAAATAGCGCAGTTACTGTATTATCGTGAGGACTGCTGGTTTATATAAGTTCATTCCGCATAGAAGCCTTGCCGGCCACAACTTTAAACTGGTCCACCCTTTTTCGTCTGTGTTAGTCCAGTAGTTTTGGGCAAAAGCTTGATGTTGACCTGAAAACAGATTTATCCGTGGTGAAAAAGGCCCGAGCAGCCCGCAACTTTCCGGAAGTTATGGGGCGGGACTTTGGTGGCAGAAGCCTTGAGCCTAGCGGGCCTTACTTAACCTCTGTATTATTCTTTTATTTTACCTTTTCCTTATGTAGCGTTACTGCATAAGAAACCGATTTAGTGAAAGTGTCACCCGCCAACTCCCCAACTCCGTGGATTTGTTTTGGCAGCTTTCACTGAGTCCAGGCTGCCCAGGAACTTAATGTAGCCAAGCTCTTAATCCTGCTCATTCTGCTTCCACCTCCCAGTTTCCGGGAACTTAGCACCTAGTGCCTGTTTGGAGGTGCTATTTTAAAGCAGCATATGTGCTTGCTCAGGTATATGGACACAGCAAAAGTCTATCTCATTGCCTTGAACAACGAGAGCAATTGGAGAAGGGCTAGAGGCCAAGTTGGCTTCAGGATCTGAGTTCATTCATTCCTCGGCCCAAAAATTAAAAATTTGGTTTGGGGCCAATAAATAGAAGATTACAAGGAAAGAAGCACTGCTAATATTAACATCAAACTAAGACACTTAAAGTTTTCCTTTCAAGGATATTTGCAATGATAAAGTAGAGTAGCATCAACTAGATTAGTGAAGTCAAATTCGTATCTTTAGTATCTTTGATCAAACCATTTCGTCATAGTCGATCCTGGTACTTTTTTTATGAGATCTAACTAAAATAATTATTGGTAGTGTTGTACATGTTTTGAAAAATACTAATGATTTTTATTTCATTTTTCTACTTTCATTATCTTCAGGACTCCACTCAGAAGTTTGAGAAACGAAGACTTTTCTGTGATTGGTTTCCCACTGATCATTAAGTTAAATGTAGATTTTTTTAAATGGAAATTACTTGTACAGGATAATAAGTTTCCTGTGACATTTTCATTTACGTTTAGCATGCTTCGATTTTATGCATCCTCAGTACCCTAACTTTTCATCTCTTATCCTTTTCCTGTTCCCTAGTAATCGCCCATCTACTTTTGTGGCCCTTGTTCCCCTCAGATTCCACATGATAGAAAATGAGTGATACTTTACTTCCTACATATTATATCTTGTTTTCAGTAGCTGGAAGACTACGTGATCCAGTGTTCTAACCAACCATAAACAACAACAAAAAAACTGTATTAGATTTCAGTCTGTTTTTCTAATGTAGATATGACTAGCTGGTAAGGACTGTTTGTTATCCCTTTCAATAAGGAAGTACTTGTGTTAAGATCATGAGACAAAATTTGAGTAACTCCTGCTTGTGATTTGTATATACTTGAGAAATTTACTGCTCAGAGTGACATGACGCCCAAGGAAGATATCTGAGAAAGCCTTCTAGGAAGCAAATAAGTACTTTCTGATAAGCTTCTTATTTTTAAAAAATTAATTCTCTGATTTTTTTTTCTTTTGTTGTTGTTTGAGACAGGAGTGCCTCATCTCCTGTTTCTACCTTGTCCTGGGGTTACAGGGATGTGCCACCATTCTTGCTTTGCTATGCTAGGGATGGTGTCCAGGGTCTCCCTGCTTACTGAACAACATATTTCCCTCCCCTACCCCAGTGGACTCCCCCTCCACGCATTATTTTCTGTGCACATCTCTCCATCCCTCCTTTAGCTCCTGACTGTAAATCCCCAGCTGCCTCTGCTGAATTCAGGATTGAGCCTGATTTATTTCTTCCCCCCATTGAAATATTCCTGTAGCAATAATCTTGGTTGTTTTAACAATGATCAAAGTAATTTTGTCATTAATATTAGTAAGTCAAGTCAGGATGCTTACAGATGGCCTATTTCTGCTACTGATTTTTTTGAATTTCTTTATTTCCTTTAGGTGAGGCTTACGAAGATTTGCTCATAAAACAACAAGCTGATAATTTGGGTTGCCAAAGACAAAGCAAAGATTGGTAGTATATAATCCCAAGATATCAAGACTATTGCTGAGAGTGTAGTGAGGTAGTTTTCGATTTGGTTTCAAACAGAAACTAAGAATTTACTGCTGTGAGCTTATCCAAACAAATCAAATGTAAAGCCGCCTCCATGTTTCTTGATGCCTTTGCCTCTGATTAGTATTTTTTTTTTTTTGAAATGGGCTAGGCAGGGGAGGAGTATGCATATGTACAAATACCCAGAGTGCTTCTGCAAACTTGCTACTTTCTTTAAGAAAGAAAAGGTGCCTAGTCTGGTGGCACAGCTAATGGCAGCGTGATTTAATTCCAGCCCTTGAGTGGTTGGATCTGGCAGATTTTGGCAAGTTCTAGGCTGCCAGCCTACGCAGTGAGTCACAGTGGCCAATTTACTGGACAGGTACTGCGGTGGAAATTTACCTTGAGAAAAGGCGAAAGTCCGAACTTAGTGGTTTTAGTACTTAATTTGGCCTAGAAGGAAAACAAAAGTAAAATGGCTGCTATAGGGGCTCCCCTGATTTCGAACCTGACAGAGGACGGTCTAATTTCTTGGCCTTTTTTTGGTCTCAGAGTGGCGGTTTTGTTTTTTCAGATTACGAAGGGCGGGAGAGGAGGCAGCTAAGATGGTGGTTCTGGCGCTCTCTGGAGCACTACCGCCATCGTGTGGTCAGAGTTTCAGAGACTCAATGAACAGTTTCTTGACTATTCAATGCCAAGGCCGCTCTAGGCATACTTCTTTAGGCATGGGCATATTCTGTGTTAGCGATGGTTCACTAGGCACAGGCGTATTTCTAAGGCCCTAAGTATGATCCGAACCCAAGAACTATTTGTGTAGAACCTGGAACGCGAGAGGCCTGTGTACCAGGGACTTGGAAGCTTCCAGGACATACAGACACAGGAAGTCCTAGGGCGGGACTTATGTTTTGAATACAAACAAACACTCGGCATTTGTTAATTGTGTCTGAGAGAGGATTTACAGGCTTCAGAGTTGTCTCTTTGCCTTCATCCACCAAGTTTAGCCTTTGAAGCACAAGTTAACTTCAAGGGAAGCAAAACATGTCTGAATGGATAAGGTTCAGTGGAGAATTATCAGTTACAAAATGCTAACCAACCACGTTCCTAGGCCTTTGTCCCTAGATTCTAATTCTGACTATTATTAGAATCACTATTGGGCTTGGAGGGCGGGAGTAAAGCAGTCAAGGGTGGCCCTTGTGACTGTCTGTGGAGCACTATTGCCTTTGTGCAGGAATAATTACAGTACACACGGCACCATTACAGCTTCATTCCCGTGAGTCTAGCAGTGGGGAAAGAATTCCTGCAAGGATACACCTGGCTTAGACTTTAGGGCCCAGTGCCTTTTCCTTGAGGCAAGAGGAGAAACTTGGACAGCAGTACAATCGTAGTATTAAAAATGAAGTAAGTGTAAGGAGCCAACAGAGGACCTGCAGGTGCTTAGACTAGCAGACAAGAAGTTGCGGGTTGGCATTTTGGTCCTTTTATCTGGGGCATGAACTTTCAATTCTTGGTGGGGATGCCTGTCTCCTGCTCCTTGTAGTATGAGTCAGCAGGATTTTAAGTAGTGTCCTCTTACTAACAGGCTACATCTCACATACGTGACCAAGAGATACATTCCATGTTTGTGGGGTAGAAAGCTAACTATGGTTAAGTTGGCCATATTACCAGAAGAGATTTTCAGTGTTGTGGCAGACCTCATTGTCCTAATGACCATTCTGCAGAAGCGGAATGCCTGACCCTAAAGTTCATATGGAATTTTGATAGACCGACAAATCCAAAATTATCTTAAAATAACCAATATACAGCATCTGGATCTCATAACTTGGTGTCAAAATGGCATTAATCTAACAAGCACGTTACGTACGTTAATCTAACAAGTATATTTGTGGCATATAGACAGGTTGGTGAACTCTATTGCAAACCCAGAAATCCACTGAGACAGAATCTCAGCATCAAGCTTAACCGACCCTGGAACACATTATTGTAGGCCAAGGGAAAGTGTAAGACTAAAGTATGCTAAACAGTATAGTATAAAAACAACAACTTGTATGCAGTTAAAACTATAGGAAAGAGCAGTGGGCCGCCTATGTTCCCTTGGGATAAGAAGAAGCCCCGAGAGAAACTCCATGATATATCCAGTTGGAAATCAGACACATTTCAATACACACTTGTGTTTCCCCTTGTAGGGATTTGTCCAGCATTCAGTGTTGACGGGTATCTGTGCCACTAATGTCAGCCTCCCACTGGGCACACAGGCCCATTTTCTAGATCTCTTTGTGTAGATCTCCAGTGGTCTATGATAGCCAGGGGAACTTGTGGTGTGAAGGTAGATAATAACAGTTAGATTTGCTTTCTTTCAAGCACTGTGGTGACCGCATTTTTTTTCCTACCTAGACCTGGATGCCTAGTTCTGCAAGGAGAGAGAAAACAGGCAGCCACCCTGAGCAAGCACTGTCTGGAGAAGCTGCTGGGTGCAGATCAGGAGAAATGCAAGATTGGACCATTGGCAGAACACTGACTTCTTCCAAAGAGAAGGTGGTTGCCTCAGATCTCACTTTCATCTGTCTTTCCTTCTTTCTGGTATTGCTCTGAGATGTATTTATTTATCCATTTACTTATGTATCTATTTACGGGCTTCTTTTTGTCTTTTGATAGTGGAGGTCCAATGCAGGTGCAGACCCATTAGATATGGCATTGATATAAATGAAAAATAGAAGCTAAGTTCTCAGAGTGCAGTGCAGCATGCACCCAAACAGGGAACAAAGAAAGCAAGGCTCACTCAGTTACTTGACTGACTTTGCAAGGGATTTTATTTTATTTTATTTTATTCTTTCAGTCTGGAAAGGCCTGAGGAGAGATGCATGCAGGATGCTTTCTCTATTCTGGGGCAACACTGCCCTCGTGTGGAAATTGTTTCATACATACCATTCCATGTGCAGACACAGATTTGTAAAATCGGTTTCTACCCATTTGGAAGGTGACGGTCAGGGGATTTTTAAATTACCAAGTTGGCCTGGTCTCATACCATTTTTTTTTCCTTTTTCTGTAGGCAAACTGGAATGAGGAGCCCTTTTATAAACCCTGTTGACTGAGGGCCCAGTTGCTAGTGCACACCTGTCCTGAGGTCCAAAAACAGGAAATGAAGGGGGAGGGTTTGCACCGCTCAGATCGCAAATTGAATCTACTAGCTTATATCTTGGGGCAGGAAGGCGCCTCCTTCTCCAGGTTCTGATGAGAAAACTGAATGGTCTGTATTTCTCTTGAGGCCTGAGGAGAAGTCGAGGAAGCCCATACAGTCTTCTAGTTTTCTTGTAATCGCCAACTTCCTCCATGGCTAAGAATCATGGGAAGGAAGCTTAGCTCAGTGGCACTGTGAGTTGTGAAACTCCATCCTGATGATGGCAGTAGAGTTCCATGAAGGACCTGGTGCACGCTAGTCTCCCGCCCTTCCTGTCTGAAAAAACCGCCACCAAGAGACAAAAGACCCAAAGAAAATGGTTGCTCAGAATTTTGCCCAGCTCTGAATAATTTGAAAGCCAATTTTTTTTGGGTGTGTCTTGTTTTCCACATTCATCAAAAGTGACTCCTAAATTTAGCAGAGGTCTTAGAACCCTTTTTGTTATGGGGCGGATGTTTCCTTCTTTATAACTCTTAGTTTTTATCCTTGCCGGATACCTATGCTGTTCTTAAAATTTTGGGTACATTAATTTGTTGTAGGTCTTACACAATAAAGTTACCTTAGGAGATTGGGGAGGAAAGAATTATGTTACCCCATACAGTGCAATGTATATACATGCAGGGTTCCTTGCTTACTTAGCACGCCCTAGGTACCTGCGATTTATTTATTATACTGATTTTTGTGAGGCTACTTTCTGTTTAGCCAATTTGCTTAACGTGTTTAGGCGTTTCCTAGTGGAATTTTCAGGATGACTTCTGTCTACTCTCATCATCTACAAGTAAAGGTACCTTGACTTCTTCCTTTCCAGTGTATCCTTTGCTCTCCTTCAGTTGTCTTATCCATCAAGGGAAGACTTTCTAAGGACAGACAGGCCCCACCTAAGAGGCTGGGACAGGGAATTGGATGTAACCTGGCATGCTCAGTAGGAGGAAACAAACCCACTTATTACTTTGAGGAGGCCATAAAAGATTCAGAGATGCCTGCACCAATATACCTGGCCTTTCAAACTTTGTATGGCTTTGATGAAAATTGCTCAGTAATCCACAATGAAAAGCACCAGGTTTTTTTGTTTTTTTTTTTTTTTTTGGTAAACAAATTTAGACCCTTTTGAGCTTCTTCTACTTAACTCTTGGACAGCACAGTTTCCTTTTGCTACGTTTTTCTTCCTACTTCCCTTGAGAGCGCTGCTTGCATTGACAGAAAAACTGTGTGTCACCTCCAAAGTTTCTTCAAAAATAGAGGTATGAGGGGCTATGCATAACATGGTCCAGTTTAGATGCAATTTTTTTTTCATATTTAGTTTTATTTATGAGACAAAAGTTTATAGGTACAGCCCTGTGATCTCTCTGGGTGGAATTTATACCTTCCATCTTCCCTTCTTAAAATTTTCTCTTTTGTGCTTTGATGGTGGGTTCCTGTGAAGGTCTAGACCTGCCAATTGTGACATTGACAGAAAATTAGAAAATTAAAATGGAAGCTAAGCTCTCAATAAATCACTTCTCCCTTTTAAGGAAGTTCTGCCTGTCACAGTTTTGCACTCTGCTTTTGTATTGTAGTTTTTTCATACTGGAAAGGCGGGAGCAGAGCGATGCATAAATGTTGCCCTCTTTGCAATGGGGCAACAGTGCCATCATGTGGAATGTGTTTCGTTTATCCTTGCACATGTATGCACTGCTTCCTCAAGCCTATTTCTGTCCATTCTCGCCCCCTTCGTGTAGGCAGACTGGAATCATGGGATCCTTCAGAGACTTAATATAGACCTTAGTGTCCTAGTGCACAGTTACTAGGGCACAGCTGTCCTGAGATCCAGGAACAGGTAGTGGGGGGCCGGGTTTGCACTGTTCCCCTTGCAATAGGAATCTACTAGATAGTGTCCTAGGGCTGGAAGGCGCCCCAATCTCCAGATTCTGGTGAGAAAACTCTGCAGTCCATCTATCTGTTGGGGCCTTGAGAAAAGTTACAGAACCCGAGTAGGCATTTACAGTTGTAGTTCTCTGCAACCTCCATCTTCCACCATGGCTAAGAATCATGGGAAGGAAGCTCAGTGGCACTGTGAGTTGTGAAACTCCATCCTGATGATGGCAGTAAAGCTCCATGAAGGACCTGGTGCGCGCTGTTTTCCCGCCCTTCCTGTCTGAAAAAACGCCACCCAGAGACAAAAGGTCCACAGGAGATGGCTGCCCCGAGTTTTGTCTGGTTCTAAGGACTTCTTGTGTTTTGTTTTTCTTGTTCAGTCAAAGTGAGACATAAATTTAGCAGAGGGGTTTATTTCTTTCTTTATAACATTTCATGTTTACCCTTGCCCGATACTTAAGGTGTTCTTACACTTTGTGTCCCCTTAATTTGTTGTTGGTTTTGCACAATAAAGTTATGCTGAGAGATTGGGAAGCAAAGAATTATTGTGTTAACTCCTGCAGTGCCATGGATACAGATGAGGGGACCATTGCTTACACAGCATGACCTAGGCATTTGAGTTGGTTTTTGTTTGTTTTGTTTTTTCCTAGACAGGGTTTCTCTGTAGCTTTTAGAGCCTGTAGTCCAGGCTGGCCTAGAACTCACAGAGATCTGCCTGCCTCTGCCTCCCTAGAGCTGGGATTAAAGGTGTGCACCACCACCACCTGGCCAGCAACTGAGTTTAATAAACTGTTACAAGTGACTGGGTGGGGTAACTAATAGACACATGGTTTATGTCATTTTGGAAGAACCATCCATGGCAGTAAATCTTACCTATGGGGATAGAAATGTAGAAAAAGAATCTTAATAGTTACTGAGACCTATTTATTTTGCTGTAATAGTTTTATTAATCATTTTACTGAATATTTTTAAAAATGCATGCGACTCAGTTCAATGTTTTCAATGCATTCGAATCAGTTGTAAATATCAAATATTTTCAGTGATTTGAGGTTGTCTGCGTACTTCACATCCCACAATTTATTAGAGAAAAATAAACTTTCTAAAGCCTGTTCTATGACATAAAAATAATAATAACAAAAGAAATTAAACCCAAACAAATTGCATTCTGACCAAACAACCAAAGAGAAACAGGACCTAGCTAGGCTGTGGTGGTGCTCATCTTTAGTTCCCGCACTCTGGAGGCAGAGGCAGGCACATTTCTGTGAGTTCAGGGTCAGCCTGTTCTAAAATGCAAGATCCAGGGCCACTAGGACTGTTACACAGGGAAATCCTGTCTCAAAAGAAGCAACAAAACTAAACTGAACTAAAATAAAACAAAAATAAAAAAGGAGCTAAAGAAACACAGAGACACACATATTTATATACATTGGAATAACACAAAAAAACAAAACTAGAAACCAGTGTGTATGTCTTGTGTATATATGTATCTTGTTTATATATGTATACACATACACACACACATACATATCTGCAAGATTTTCTGTTTTTGTTTTTTAAATGCTCTGAGGTCATTATGAGACAGAAACTCCAAATGTCATTAAATTTACTTTGTGGTGGCCTTCTATTGCTGGGAATGGGGTCTGGCTTTAAGAGTAGTTTGTTTCCTCGATGTGCTTCCCTGAGGAAACCTAATTTTGCATTTTTAACTGGCTGTCAATGGGAAACATTTTGGGGTTAGGGTTGGAATTGTTTGTCAACTTCTCCTTTCAGTTCCTGGACCCCACCTTGAGCAGTGCCATGTAGGCCTTGTGCATGCTGCCTCAGTGTCTGAGTTGATATGTGTTGTAGCCATGTTGTGTCCAGAAGGCCTTAGTGGCGTCCTCCATCCCCTCTGACTCTTAAACCTCTCTATCCATCTTCTCGAGAGCTCCTGAGTACTGGGGGTGGGGTGGGGAAGATTTCATAAAGACTCTTCCTCTCTCCTTCCTTCCTTCCTTCCTTCCTTCCTTCCTTCCTTCCTTCTTAGGGTTGAGTACTTTCTTCATTTTTTTTAAAGATTTATTTATTTATCATGTATACAGTATTCTCAGTACTCTGTCTGCAGGCCAGAATAGGGCACCAGACCTCATTACAGATGGTTGTGAGCCACCATGTGGTTGCTGGGAATTGAACTCAGGACCTTTGGAAGAGCAGGCAGCGCTCTTAACCACTGAGCAATCTCTCCAGCCCCATAGGGTTGAGTACTTTAAAGTTTGTTACTTTCTGCATATTGTATGACTGTTGGTCTCTGTTTTTGTTCACATATGCTGCAGGAAGAAGTTTCTCTGATGTTGACTGAGTAAGGTCCTGATCTTCAGTTGTTTTATCCCTCAAGGGAAGATTTTCTAAGGAGAGACAGGCCCCACCCTAGAGGCAGGGACAGGGAATTGGATGTGATGTGGCATGCTCAGTGGGAGGAAACAAATCCACTTACTACTTTGAGGGGGCAACTTAAATTAAGAAAAGATTCAGAGATGCCTGCACCAACATACCTGGCTTTAAATTAAAGAAAGGCCTTTCAAACTTTGTATAGTTTTGAAGAAAACTTCTCACAAATTCATACTGAATAATACTTAAAGTAGTGCACAATTTCATTTTGAAAATTTTGTTCCTACTTTCCTTGATATCCATGCTTACATTGACATTAAAACTGCGTGTTAATGTCACCTCAAATTCTCCCAAAAAGAAAGGTATGAGGAGCAATGCATAACATGGTTCAATTTAGACGGAAGTTTATTAGATATTTAGTGTGATTTATAGGACAAAAGTTTATAGATCCAACTCTTTGATCTGTCTGAGTGGAACTTATCATCCTTTCAATATATATGTCACTCCAAATACTATGAAGCATTAAACCTTGAGGCCTAGGTAGGTTATCACAGAGGGTGGTCAACCTCCAGCTGCACACCCAAGTCCTGTTGCCTGGATCAGGATGTGGGTTGGTTCCCAGGGAATCTGTGAAGTGAATCTGGCAGAGAACTGGCCTTCCTGGTTTCTAGATATGATTGACTGGCTGGCTGCTTTTTCTTATTCTACCTAGAACTGGAGCCTAAGATTTAACGTTGAGCACCAGACAGTCCTGCACCAGCATAGGCACTGGAGGTAGAATGCGGCTGGAGAGGAGGAAACTCAAGGCTTGATCACTGACTGGCCACTGACTGCTTCAAAACAGAGGCCTGAGAAGGTGGGCACCTCAGCTCTCCATCTCCTTCCCTTTCCCTCCTGCTTCCATTAGTTTTCTGTACTTTCCTTTTTCTCTTCTTTGGATTTTTGCCTTTAGTGTTTTGATGGTTGTTTCTGATGAAGGAACAGAGCTACTAGCTGTGGCACTCAGATAAAATTAAAATGGAGGCTAAGCTGTCAGTGAATCACATTTGCCCTCACTGAAGGAAGAAGGCAGGGCTGACACATTGCTGGACTCTGCTTTTTTTTTTTGTATTGTAGGTCTTTTTTTCAAATTGCAGAGGCAGGGCGCAGAGATGTAGGCCTTGTACGTTCCTTGCAATGGGGCAACACTGCCATCATGTGGAATGTGTTTCAAATGTACCCCTCAACATGGGCACATTGCATACTCAATATGCTACTTCTAGGCATTTTGATGGTGAGTGTCAGGGAGAGGGGACTTTTATGTTTGGCCTCATAGCATTTTCTTTTTCTGTAGGCAGGCTGAAATCATAATTCATTTCAGAGCCTTAATGTAAACTTTATTGACTGAAGGCTCAGTTACTAGTGCACAGCTGTCCTGAAGTCCAAAAACAGGAAGTGGAGGGACAGGGTTTGCACTGCTCAGATTGCCAATTGAATCTACTAGCTCATATCTTGGGGCAGGAAGGCGCCTCCTTCTCCAGGTTCTGATGAGAAAACTGAACGGTCTGTATTTCTGTTTAGGCCTGAAAAATCGAGGAAGCCCATATGGGCTTCTAGTTGTCTTGTAATCGCCATCCTCCGCCATGGGTAAGAATCATGGGAAAGAAGCTTAGCTCAGTGGCACTGTGAGTTGTGAAACTCCATCCTGATGATGACAGTAGAGATCCATGGAGGAGTTGGTCAGCATTTATCTCCCGCCCTTCTTGTCTGAAAAAAGGGCATCCAGAGACAAAAGGCCCAAAGAAAATGGTTGCTCAGAATTTTGCCCAGCTCTGAGTAATTTGAAAGCCAATTTTTTTGTGTGTCTTGTTTTCCACATTCATCAAAAGTGACACCTAAATTTAGCAGAGGTCTTAGGACTCTTTTTGTTATGGGGCGGATGTTTCCTTCTTTATAACTCTTAATTTTTAGCCTTGCCGGATACCCTATGCTGTTCTTAAAAATTTGGTCACATTAATTTGTTGTAGGTCTTACACAATAAAGTTACCTTAGGAGATTGAGGAGGAAAGAATTACGTTACCCCACACAGTGCAATGGATATACATGCGGGGTTCGTTGCTTACTTAGCATGCCCTAGGCACCTGAGATTTATTTATTATACTGATTTTTGTGAGGCTACTTTCTGTTCAGCCAATTTGCTTAACGTGTTTAGGCGTTTCCTAGTGGAATTTTCAGGATGACTTCTGTCTACTCTTGTCATCTAGAAGTAAAGGTACCTTGACGTCTTCCTTTCCAGTGTATCCTTTGCTCTCCTTCAGTTGTCTTATCCATCAAGGGAAGACTTTCTAAGGACAGGAGGCTCCACCTAAGAGGCTTGGACAGGGAATTGGATGTAACCTGGCATGCTCAGTAGGAGGAAACAAACCCGATTACTACTTTGAGGAGGCGATAAAAGATCCAGAGATGCTTGCACCAATATACCTGGCCTTTCAAACTTTGTATGGCTTTGATGAAAATTGCTCAGAAATCCACAATGAAAAGCACCAGGTTTTTATTTATTTATTTTTTTTTGGTAAACAAATTTAGCCTCTTTTGAGCTTCTTCTACTTAAATCTTGGACAGCACAGTTTCCTTTTGCTACATTTTTCTTCCTACTTTAATTGAGAGCGCTGCTTGCATTGACAGTAAAACTGTGTGTCACCTCCAAAGTTTCCTCAAAAATAGAGGTATATGAGGGGCTATGCATAACATGGTCCAGTTTAGATGCAATTTTTTTTCGTATTTAGTTTTATTTATGAGACAAAAGTTTATAGGTACAGCCCTGTGATCTCTCTGGGTGGAATTTATACCTTCCATCTTCCCTTCTTAAGATTTTCTCTTTTGTGCTTTGATGGTGGGTTCCTGTGAAGGTCTAGACCTGCCAATTGTGACATTGACAGAAAATTAGAAAATTAAAATGGAAGCTAAGCTCTCAATAAATCACTTCTCCCTTTTAAGGAAGTTCTGCCTGTCACAGTTTTGCACTCTGCTTTTGTATTGTATAGTTTTTTCATGTTGGAAAGGCGGGAGCAGAGCAATGCATAAATGTTGCCCTCTTTGCAATGGGGCAACAGTGCCATCATGTGGAATGTGTTTCGTTTATCCTTGCACATGTATGCACTGCTTCCTCAAGACTATTTCTGTCCACTCTCGCCCCCTTTGTGTAGGCAGACTGGAATCATGGGATCCTTCAGAGACTTAATATAGACCTTAGTGTCCTAGTGCACAGTTACTAGGGCACAGCTGTCCTGAGATCCAGGAACAGGTAGTGGGGGGCAGGGTTTGCACTGTTCCCCTTGCAATAGGAATCTACTAGCTAGTGTCCTAGGGCTGGAAGGCGCCCCAATCTCCAGATTCTGGTGAGAAAACTCTGCAGTCCATCTATCTGTTGGGGCCTTGAGAGAAGTTACAGAACCCGAGTAGGCATGTACAGTTGTAGTTCTCTGCAACCTCCATCTTCTACCATGAATCATGGGAAGGAAGCTTGGTGGCACTGTGAGTTGTGAAACTCCATCCTGATGATGGCAGTAAAGCTCCATGAAGGACCTGGTGCATGCTGTTCTCCCGCCCTTCCTGTCTGAAAAAACGCCACCCAGAGACAAAAGGTCCACAGGAGATGGCTGCCCCGAGTTTTGTCTGGTTCTAAGGACTTCTTGTGTTTTGTTTTTCTTGTTCAGTCAAAGTGAGACATAAATTTAGCAGAGGGGTTTATGTCTTTCTTTATAACATTTCATGTTTACCCTTGCCTGATACTTAAGGTGTTCTTACACTTTGTATCCTCTTAATTTGTTGTTGGTTTTGCACAATAAAGTTATGCTGAGAGATTGGGAAGCAAAGAATTATTGTGTTAACTCCTGGGGTGAGATGGCTACAGATGAGGGGATCATTGCTTACACAGCATGACCTAGGCATTTGAGTTGGTTTTTTCTTAGTTTGTTTTGTGTTGTTTTTTCCTAGACAGGGTTTCTCTTTAGCTTTTGGAGCCTGTCTTAGAACTAGCTCTTGTAGACCAGGCTGGCCTCGAACTCACAGAGATCTGCCTGCCTCTGGTTTAGGAGTTCTGGGATTAAAGGCATGCTTCACCACCGCCTGGCGGCATTTGTATTTTATGTACTGCTACAAGTGACTGTGTGGGGTAACTAATAGACACACAGTTTATGCCACTGGTCGTTTCGCAATGGCTAATATTGTAGGAAACATCCATGGTAGTAAATCTTACCTATGGGGATAGAAATGTACAAAAAGAGTCTTAATAGTTATTGAGACCTATTTATTTTGCTGTAATAGTTTTATTAATCATTTTACTGAATATTTTTAATGCATGTGAATCAGTTCAATGTTTTCAATGCATTTGAATCAATAGTAAAATATCAAATGTTTTCACTGATTTGATATTGTCTGCATACTTTATCTTCCACAATTTATTAGAGAAAAATGAACTTTCTAAAGCCTGCTCCTAGAACCTTTACAAAATCTGTTTGTTGCATTCACATGTTATGTGTGAATCAACTTTATATACTTCTGTAACTCCAAAGTGAGGTATTTTTATATATTATATGACATTTAAATAATAATAATAAAATAAATTAAACCCAAACAAATTGGATTCTGACCAAACAACCAAAGAGAAACAGGACCTAGCTAGGCTGTGGTGGTGCTCATCTTTAATTTTAGCACTCTGGAGGCAGAGGCAGGCACATTTCTGTGAGTGCAGAGTCAGCATGTTGTAAAATGCAAGTTCCAGGGCCACTAGGACTGTTACACAGGGAAATCCTGTCTCAAAAGAAGCAGCAAAACTCAATTGAACTAAAAGAAAACAAAACAAAAAGGGAGCTAAAGAAACACAGAGACATAATACAGTATGTTTGTACATACTGTATTACCACAAAAAAACAAAACAGGAAACCAGTGTGTGTGTATGTATGTTGTAAGTATGCATTTATGTATGTGTATATCTATTTATCTATCTATCTATATGTAAGATTTTTCTGTTGTTTTTGTTTTTTAAATTTTCTTAGTTAATTATGAGATAGAAACTGCAAATGTCATTAAATTTACTTTGTGGTGGCCCTCTACTGCTGGGCATGAGGCCTAGCTTCAAGGGTAGTTTGATTTCTCAGTGTGGTTCCCTTGAGGAAAGCCAATTTTGCATTTCTAACTGGCTGTCAATGGGAAACAGTTTTGGGGTTAGGGTTCGAATTGTTTTTCAACTTCTCCTTTCATTTCCAGGACCCCATCTTGAGCAGTGCCATGTAGGCCTTGTGCATGCTGCCTCAGTGTCTGAATTGATATGTGTTGTAGCCATATTGTGTCCAGAAGGCCTTAGTGGCGTCCTCCATCCCCGCTGACTCTTAAACCTCTCTATCCATCTTCTCTTCAAAGAGCTCCTGAGCCCTGGGGGTGGGGTGGGGAAGATTTCATGGAGACTTTATTCTTTTTCTCCTTCCTTCCTTCCTTCCTTCCTTCCTTCCTTCCTTCCTTCCTTCCTTCCTTCCTTCCTTCCTTCTTAAGGTTGAGTATTTTAAAGTTGTTACTTTCTGCATATTGTTTGACTGTTGGTCTCTGTTTTTGTTCACATATGCTGCAGGAAGAAGTTACTCTGATGTTGACTGAGTAAGATCCTGATCTTCAGTTGTCTTATCCCTCAAGGGAAGACTTTCTAAGGAGAGACAGGCCCCACCCTAGAGGCAGGGACAGGGAATTGGATGTGATGTGGCATGCTCAGTGGGAGGAAACAAATCCACTTACTACTTTGAGGGGGCAACTTAAATTAAGAAAAGATTCAGAGATGCCTGCACCAACATACCTGGCTTTAAATTCAAGAAAGGCCTTTCAAACTTTGTATAGTTTTGAAGAAAACTTCTCACAAATTCATACTGAATAATATCAGATAAAAATATTTGAGAATGTTCTACTTAAATTAGTGCACTGTTTCATTTTGCATATTTTCTCCCTACTTTCTTTGATATCCATGCTTACATTGACATTAAAACTGCATGTTAATGTCACCTCCAAAATTCTCCCAAAAAGAAAGGTATGAGGAGCAATGCATAAATAACATGGTTCAATTTTGACAGGAGCTTATTAGATGTTTAATGTGATTTATAGAACAAAAGTTTATAGATCCAACTCTTTGATCTGCTTGAGTGGAACTTATCATCCTTTCAATATATATGTCATTCCAAATACTATGGAGCATTAAACCTTGAGGCCTAGGTAGGTCATCACAGAGGGGTTGTCAACCTTCAGCTGCACACCCAAGTCCTGTAGCCTGGATCAGGATGTGTGTTGGTTCCCAGGGAATCTGTGAAGTGAATCTGTCAGAGAACCGGCCTTCCTGGTTTCTAAATATGATTGGCTGGCTGCATTTTCTTTTTCTACCTAGAACTGGAGCCTAAGATTTAACGTCGTTCAGAAGACAGTCCTGCACCAGCATAGGCACTGGAGGTAGAATGCAGCTGGAGAGGAGGAAACTCAAGGCTTGATCACTGACTGGCCACTGACTGCTTCAAAACAGAGGTGGCCTGAGAAGGTGGGTGCCTCATCTCTCCATCTCCTTCCCCTTTCCTTCCTACTTCCATCAGTTTCCTGTACTTTCCTTCTTCCCTTCTTTGGATTTTTGTCTTTACTGTTTTTATGGTTGTTTCTGATGAAGGAACAGAGCTACTAGCTGTGGTACTCAGATAAAGTTAAAGTGGAAGCTTAGCTGTCAGTGAATCACTTTTGCTTTCACTGAAGGAAGAAGGCAGGGCTGACACATTGCTGGACTCTGCTTTATTTTTTTGTATTGTAGTTTTTTTCAAATTGCGGAGGCGGGGGCAGAGAGATGTAGGCCTCGTACCTTCCTTGCAGTGGGGCAATACTGCCATCATGTGGAATGTGTTTCAAAAGTACCCTTCAACATGGGCACATTGCATACTCAATGCTACTTCTAGGCATTTTGAAGGTGAGGGTCAGGGAGAGGGGACTCTTATTTTTGGCCTCATACCATTTTATTTTTTTGTAGGCAGGCTGAAATCGTGATTCATTTCAGAGCCTTAATGTAAACTTTATTGATTGAAGGCCCAGTTACTAGTGCATACCTGTCCTGATTTCCAGGAACAGGAAGTGGAGGGGTGGGGTTTGCACTGCTCAGCTTGCAATAGGAATCTATTAGCTTGTGTCCTAGGGAAGGAAGCCGTATCCCTCTCCAGGTTCTGGTCAGAAAACTCTACATCCATGTTTTCGTTGGTGACTTAATAGAAGTCACAGAACCCGAGTCACCACCTAAGGTTGTAGTTGTCTGCAGTTGCCAACTTCTGCCATCTTCCACTAAGAATCATGGGAAGGAAGCTCAGTGGCACTGTGAGTTCTGAAACTCCATCCTGATGATGGCAGTAGAGCTCCATGGAGGAGCTGGTGCGCATTTGTCATCCGCCCTTCGTGTCTGAAAGAACGTTCTAGTGACAAAGTCAGCAAAGAAAATGACTGCCAGTATCTTTGCACAGCTCACTGCTGTGAAAAGTGGTAATGTAACTAAACAGTGGCATCTAGTTGGTGAGAGAGAGAAGTGATATTATAAGTAAATGGGTCAAGACCATAATGGAGAAACCCACAGGAACATCTGACCCGAGATAGGTAGTGGGAGCTCACTGAGTCTGGACTGACAGCTGGGAAACTAGGCCCTTGAATGTGCGACAGTTGTGTGGCTTGGGCAGTTAGTTGGCCACTGGTAGGTAAACCAGTATGAACTGGGTTTCTTATGTCAATTCCCTATGGAGGGATACCTTGGTCAACATGGATACAGTGGGGAGGGCCTTGGTCCAGCCTCAACCTAAGATGCCAGGCTTAGCTGACTCTCCATGTGAGGCCTAACTGTCTCTGAGGAATGGATGTGGAATGGGGTTGGGGGGAAGATGGGATGAAGGTGGGACCAGTGGGGTGGGGGAGGTCTTCCACGTCTAACCAAACTGAAGTTTTGGGATATTTCCCATTTCATTCATTTTCTTTTCTCTTTGTTCATTTACCTAGCAGTTTTTAAATGTCTGGTATTCTTTTTGTAATTTTTATTCAGTTAAGGTGTTCTCTGAGATTTAGAAGCAAATTCATATGAAGTTAAGACTGCAGTTCAATAGATATAGCTGCTGGATACAATGTTTGGGTTACTTAGTGTAGGCCCTCTTTTTGAGTCTCAATTCTGGGTTTGCTAAGCAAATTCATGTAGTAGTTATGTGCCTGGGGAAACTTCCCAATTCCTAAAATTGGGAAATGTATCTATGTAGGAAATATTACTAATAGTATGATTAGAATGGAAATTTAGAAAATAGTTGATGAGATTCATAAGCATTCAATTATTGTGCTGAGATAATTTTTTAATTTTCATTATTTAGGTATTGATTTTATTATTTGTTTTCCAGTCTGGGTTTCTTTATATTTCCTTGGGAACATCCTCTGTTGTCCATGCTGGTCTCGAACTCAGATATCCACTTGTTTCTCCCTCTGTCAAGGTGTGTGCCACCACCTCCTGGCTTATTAATCATTTTTACAGAATTTCTACATGATGCCTACATGACGCCACCACTGCCCAGTATGTGTATGTATTCTGGATGCTAAGAAAATTCACTGAATATATATGTATTGACCTTGGACATCAGATTCCACAATTTCTGAGAGAATAATTGGCCTTTCTGAAGCCTGCATTCATTAATCTGTACTACACACTCCATATTGCTTTCAAGTATTATTACTATTATTATTTGGTTTTTCGAGACAGGGTTTCTCTGGCTTTGGAGCCTGTCCTGGAACTAGCTCTGTAGACCAGGCTGGTCTTGAACTCACAGAGATCCACCTGCCTCTGCCTCCCGAGTGCTGGAATTAAAGGCGTGTGCTATCACCACCCGGCTTGCTTTCAAGTATTATACCTTATCCAACTGTATATACTTTTATTTCTCCAACTTTTGCCATAGACCCACAAGTACAAGAAAGGCATACACAGAAGTTAAAAAATGCTTCAGTTGCTTCCTCCTGCTGTTGGTGGGAACTAATGGTGAGTCCCACAATCTGCACAAGTCCCATAATATGCACAGAATCAGATTTGTGGACCACCAGATCATGAATGGGACGTCTTCACATCCTTCCCATCAGGGCCAAGAGAAATGGGCAGAATAGGCAGACAGGTTTTAAGAACCAGAGGGCATGGATGATACCAGCAGGACTGACACACATGAATTCAGACTGGCAGTCCACACAGGGTCTGCATAGCATGCAAATGGTCCCAGTACTGTGACTGGAGAGTGTATATTGAGTTCCCCATACAGTCCATTTCATGCCCGCAGGGAAGGAAATTTGAGATTTCTCTGATGGAGTCTCAATGGGTATATAAAATATACTTATCATAGGTCTTTCATTTGCATATTTTTATCTTACTAGTCTTGTTTGTGTGTTATAATTTCTGATTGTGTGTTTTTATGGATTTTGGATTATACATGTGTTTTATCTGTATATGACACTTGTGCTTTTTCTTTTAAAAAAACTTTCTTTCTTTCTTTCTTTTTTTCTTTCTTTCTTCCTTTTTATAGAATCTGTGTAGTTCCGACTGTCCTAGACCTCACTATGTAGACCAGGCTGACCTAGAACTTACAAACAGCTTCCTACTCTGACTTCGAATGCTGGGATAAAGGAGTGAGTCACCAGACAGGCTCTTGCTTGTTTTTTAAAGAGAGAGAGAATGGAGGTCTGTCATTACATGAGTGGGGAAATGGGGGGAGTCTGGGAGATGGGGAAGGGGAAACCATGATCAGAATATATTGTACAAAAATTAATTTTCATTTGAAAAGAAAATACTTCATAACAAAGGAATGTGCTTTCTTTTCATTATAAATGGAAAACTGAAGAATGAGCAAGACTTCCTCTGTTTCCTGCTGGAAATTCATATCATGTGCAGGGAATACAGTTTACAAAGCCGGGGCAAATATGTGAGCTGTCTTTGATGCCTCTTGGGTCTTTAGACAAAGAGTTGCCAACAGTTTGACTCACTGTAAGTAATCTAGGCAAGCTACAGGGTAGAGTGAGAGCACAGCTAGGTATGTAGTTACTTGGTAGCTCAATCTGGTTTGCTTTTAAATATATTTTCTTACATCATGACCACAGTTTTCCCTTCATCCTTTCCTGCCATTCTGGACCTCCACTGCCCTCCCCCTCCTTCCAATCCACTCCTGGTTCTCTTCAGAAAGGGACAGGCATCCTATATCCATAGGACAAGGCATGGCATATCAACAAGTCATGGCATGTGCTCTGCAGTAAGACTGCACTTCCCTTTGTATTAAAGCTGGGCAAGGGAACCCAGAATGAGGAATGGATTTCTAAGAGCCTCCAAAGCCTTAGGGACAGTCTCTGTTCCCATCCTCATATACATGTAGAGGGCCTAGGTCAAGCCCATGCAGGCTCCCTGGATTTTGGTTTAGACTCTGTGAGTGCCCATGACTCAGGCTAATTTTTTCTATGGGTTTTCTTGTAACTCTTCCGGCTTCTACAATTCTTCCTCCTCTCTTTAGCAGGATTTCAATTATGAGTGAATACATACTGTGTTTGTCTTTCTGGGTCCAGGTCACTTCACTCTGGATTTTTTTTCTAGTTCCGTCCATTTGCCTTCAAATTTCCTGATGTCATTTTTTTTTAGCAGCCGAGTAATATTCCATTGTGTAAATGTACCACATTTTCTTTATCCGTTCTTCAGTTGAGGGGTATCTACATTGTTTCCAGGTTCTGGATATTACCGATCAAACTCCTATGAATAAAGTTGAGCAAGTGTCTTTGTGATAGGATGGAACATCCTTTGCTGACATTCCCAAGAGTGCTAATGCTGAGTCTTGAGGTAGATCGATTCCCAAATTTCTAAGTAACCTCTATTTCGACTTCCAAAGTGGCTGTATAAGTTTGTACTGCCACCAGCATAGGAGGAGTGTTCCCCTTGTTCTACACTCTTTCCATCATAAGCTGTCATTTGTGTTTTTGATCTTAGCCATTCTAACAGGTGTAAGGTGTTATCTCAGATTTGTTTAGATTCTCTTTACCTTGATGGCTAAGGATGATGAACATTTCTTTGTGTATTTTGGCCATTTGAGATTCTTGTATTGAAGTTCTGTTTTTGTCAGTATCCCGTTTTTTAATTGGGTTATTTTTTTTGATGTCTAGTTTCTTGAGTTCTTTATATATTTTGGAGACCAACTTTGTGGAATGTGGGGTGGTGAATATGTTTTCCCATTTTGTAGGCTGCTATTTTTTCTTATCAAAACTTAAAGAAACTTTTCAGTTTCTTGAGCCCTATTTTTCAATTGTCGATTGTGCCTGAGCTATTGGTGATCAGTTCAGAAAGTTGTCTCCTGCCCCAGTACTTTCAAGGTTACTTCCCACTTTCTTTTCTTTCAGTTTCAGTGAAACTGGATTTATGTTGAGGTCTTTGCTCTACTTGGTCTTCAGTTTTGTGTAGACTTATGGATTTATTTGCAATTTTCTATGTGCCCACATCCAATTATGCCAGCATCATTGGTTGAAGATGTTTTCTTCTCGACTTCTTAGTCAAAAATCCAGTTTCCATATGTGTGTGGATGTATGTTTGGATCTTCAATTTGATTCCATTGATCCACCTGTTTGTTTTTCTGCCATGCTGTTTTGTAACTCTGCAGTACGGCTTGAGATCAGAGATAGTGATACCTCTGGCCATTCTTTTACTCACAGAATTGTTTGGCTATCCTGAATTTTTTTTTTCATAGAAGTTGCGTATCGTCCTTTCAAGTTTGTAAAGAATTGTGTTGGACTTTTTATGGGGATTGTGTTGAATTTGTAGATTGCTTTTGGTTAGATGGCCATTTTTACTATGTTGATCTTAAAGATCCATGAACATGGGAGGTCTTTTCTTTCCATCTTCTGATATCTTTTCTAATTTCTTTCTTCAAAGACTTGAAGTTCTTACAGATCTTCCACTTGCGTGGTTTTTGAGTGATCCCAAGATATGAATCTGTTCCCTTAAGGCCCAAACTTAACCTTTCATTTCAGGCAGGATCCACCTAACTGGCTAGAGGAGAGGATTCGATGTGGTTTGAAGTGCTTGGTGATGGATAGGAAACAGACCCGCCTACAACCGGGAGGGAAGAATTTAATTTATTAAGAAAACATTAAGCGTGGAGGTTGTAGATTGAGGCCACAGTTTGATTTCACAAAGAACACTAGACCTAGAGCACAGCACTGTGAGCTTGTCCCTTTCAATTGGGAAAAATGCAAGACAACCCTATTTCTTGTTGTTTTTTTCTTTTTTTTTCAAACATGAAGGGCGGGAGAAAATGGCGCTTTCATGTGCACATAGAACAACACTGCCCCCATGAGGAAAGAGTTTCATCAGAGACAGTGCCATTCTAGCTTCTTGCCTCCTGAGAGTAAGGTCTGAATGTAGAGGCATGGAGAAGCTGGTATTCAATATTGGACTTCCCTGCATTCCTCTAAGACCCTAGAACCTGTATGCTCATACAAAGTAGGTGTTATAATTAATGGAGTGTTTACGTTTGCTGTTAGAATACTTTTCGTGCTGTTTTCTAGAAGAGCCATTTTTTTGGTCCTGGGTACATCAAAGTGAATAGTAGTAGATGCCTTGAGATTGCTCATTTTCATAGGATTCCTTCATTTTCATATTTTTCATTATAAAAAGATATTTCTTTTTTCTGAGTCCATGTACAAACTGTTTACAATGATCGGTTCAACAAGTAATGAGGGTGTAAGTTTGGGATTGCGCAGTGAAAGGTGTTCGTGGGACACTTGTAACATGCCTGATGTCTTGTATTTGCTCCTATATGCTTCATAAACAGTGGAGCCAACAGTAAGGTGAGGAAGGAAGATCAGGAGTTCAAGGTTGCTAGGCTATATGGGGTCTTTAGTCCACCAAGTTAAAGACCTTTCTCATAAAATGAAACAAAACCTAACCTGATAAGTAGTTTGTATAGAAAATAGTTCAACAATGTTGAAGTCTTCGTGGGTTAACTTTTTCTTGCTGTTTTTGACAATAAATGTACGTTGTTTATGTAGAGTATATAAGGAAATCTATTAGTCTATGAGAATTACTGGTCTTTAAAATGAGATCCCTTGCAAACCAACCGTATCTGCTGTAAGACAGAACAAAGAAAAATCCATTGTAGAGTCTCAGAGGTAAGATCTGCTGTTAGAGAGGCCTTTGTCTTTAGTCACTGGATTTAACTTCCAGAACATTCTTCTCCCCCTTTTTTTTTTTGGATTTTCGAGACAGGGTTTTTCTGTAGCTTTTTGGTTCCTGTCCTGGAACTAGCTCTTGTAGACCAGGCTGGCCTCGAACTCGAACTCAGAGATCTGCCTGCCTCTGCCTCCCGAGTGCTGGGATTAAAGGCGTGCTCCAACACCGCCAGGCATTCTTCTCCCTCTTCATGTGGAATATCTCTTTTGTCTCTTGCAGTTGGTGCATTACTGAAAATGCTTGGGATTCTTGAACATTCCTTCCTTCGCACTACCCACACAAGGCCTATTGCATCCATCACAATATGGAGCATGAACAAGTGAGTTGGGCTAAGAAGCAAGTTCCCTGATGCCTAATTTTTCTTTAATCCATGCACTGAGTTAGCAACTCTTTCACTTCCCACCTCCAACTGGATGCTGAGATCTGCCCCCAGGACCACAAGAGAATCAAGTATCATGAGAAAGGCCTGGAGATGGAAGTCTGCTGGGTGAAGAAGGGAGAAATGCAGGGCTCCATCATTGACTTCACTCTTCTTTAAAAAAGGAGATGCATGAAGAAGGTGGCGCCCCAGATTGCACTTCTGTTCTCTGCTTTATTTTTTCTTCCCTCCATTGGTGCTAGAGTTCTGGTGTAGGTCCTCATCCACTAGATGTGGCATCAGTAGAAAATGCTCATAGAGGCTGAAGTCTTAAGAGTAGATCACTTTGAAGAAAGAAGGCAGGACTGCAGCTGCACTCTGCCTTTGTAGTGGAGTTTTTTGTTTTGTTTTGTTTTTTCCCTGACCAGAAAGATGGGCACAGAGAGCTACGGTGAGGTTTTCTTGCTCCTCTGGGGCATCACTGCCATTATGTGGAAAACAGTTCATAAAGAACTGAATACACACTGCTTTCTCAATATGGCTTCTCGCCATGTTGAAGGTGAGGGTCAGGGGGATTCTTAAATGACCAAGCCTGGCTCCTACCACTTTTTCCCCCTGTGTGCACAGACTGAAATCATGGGACCATTCCCATGATTAAATATTTAATTTTATTTATAGAACAGGTTTACAGACACAAATCTCTGATCTCTCTGACTGGAATTTATCGTTTTTTTAATGTATGTGTCACTCCAATGCCATGGCCTGAGAAGGTGGGTGCCTCAGCTCTCCATCTCCTTCCCTTTTCTTCCTGCTTCCATCAGTTTCCATGTACTTTCCTGTTCCCTTCTTTGCGTTTTTGTGTTTTAATGGTCGATTCTGATGAGGGAACAGATCTACTGGCTGTGGCACTCAGATGAAATTAAAACGGAAGCCAAGCCTTCAGTAAATCAATTTTACAGGGCTGCCATAGTTGCAGGACTCTGGCTCTGTATTGTAGTTTTTTTCAGAAAGGAAAGGCGGGAGTAGAGAGGATGTATGGATGGTGCCTTTTTTGCAATGGGGCGACAGTGCCATCTTGTGGGAATTTTTTCCTAGATCCTTTGGCATGCATAAACTGCTTTCTCAATGCTGGCGTTTTTTGCCTTTGAGGGATAGGGTGATTCTCAAATGGATATGCTTGGCCTTCTTTCCACTTTCTATCGCTCTTTTCGTGAAGGCAGACTGGAGTAATGGGATCCTTCAGAGTCTTAATGTAGACCCTAGAGACTGAGGGCCCAGTTGTTAGTGCACAGCTGTTCTGTCGCCCAGGAATAGGACGTGGAGGGGCAGGGTTTTCACTGCTCCCCTTGCAATAGGAATCTACTAGCTGGTGTCCTAGGGCTGGAAGGTGCTTCCCTCTCCAGGTTCTGGTGAAAAAAACGAAGTCTATTTGTGTTGGGGCCTGAGAAGTCACTGAGGCCCAAGCGGGGCACCCACAGATATCTGCTGTCGCCATCTTCCGCCATGGCTAAGAATTATGGGAAGAAAACTCATCGCTAGCTCAGTGATATTTGAAACTCCATCCGGATGATGGCAGTAGAGGTTCATGTAGGAGCTAGTAGGCACTTGACTCCCGCCCTTCCTGTCTGAAAAAAAAAAAGTGATCCAGAGACAAAAGCCCCAAAGAAGTTGGCTGGCCTGAATTCACCCAGCTCTGAGTACTTTATTATTTCATACTGGCCTTCGGACATCAGATTCCACTATGTTGTAGAGAAAAATCGGCCCTTAAAAAGCCCACATCTAGCAACCTATAAAACCAACTCAAACATTGCCTTCCCGACACACAAGGCAGATTTACATGCCAGCTCACACACATGCAACTTTCAGTCTAGTTTCTGCATGTGAGGAAGACCATTTGGTGTTTCTCTGAGTCTGGCACTTTGCTTTGCGTTGTGACTTGTTCTCTACGCTTTCATTTTCCATATTTTAGCCGCCATGCATTGTGCAGCACTAAACAACATGCAAACATCTTTGTAGCAGAGTATCCAAGAGTAAGTTTTACTGTGGCCTGGTGCCTGGTTCTGGCATTCGCTTTCACCTGAAGATATTATTATTGTACTCAAATCTATTAGAAAAGGAGGTAACATTTGATGAAAGTAGAGGAATTTTTTTTTTTAAAATTCAGCCTTGGGTGCCTAAAGAGATCTCTCAGTGGTCAAGTGCACTTTTTGCTTTTGCAGAGATTCTAGGCCCAGCACCCACATGGCTGCTCATACTAGTCTGTAAGTCCAGTTCCAGGGGCTAAGATCCCCTTTTCTGACTTCCTGGAGCGATGGCACTCAATTTGTAAACATACATTCCCGAGGGAAATTGCTGAAACACACAAAACCTTAAACTAAGTCAGCATCCATTGATGCTGTGTTTGTAGCTCAGTGGTAGAGTGTTTTGCTGGCAAAGAGGAAGACATAGATTCCCTCCCTAGCACACTGCAACTGGAATTGGAACCAGTCCTTGGCCCCGAGACTAAGTCAGAGGAATATCTAACAAAGATCCTTAAGAATATCTAATAAATGTATGATTTAACATTTTATAGGATAATCAGTAATTTATTTACATTTTTATGTAAATACAAATACTGGGGCTGTTAAGTGATAATGGTGCTTTCTGCCCAGCCTGAGCATATAAATTCCATCCCTGGGAATCTTAACAGTAGAAGTGAACAGATTCTGCAGTTTATCCTTTTACATCTATACATCAGTCAAACACATAAAATCAACACATAATGTACATCAATTTTTAAATGACAACTAGATTTTTTTTCTTTTTTTTTTTTTTTGATTCAGGGTTTCTCTGTAGCTTTGGAAGCTGTCCTGGAACTAACCCTTATAGCCCAGGCTAGCCTCAAACTCACTTAGATCTGCCTGCCTCTGCCTCCCGAGTGCTGGGATTAAAGGCGTGTGCCACCACCGACCGGCAGATACATTTACTTTAATATATTTATTATATTAAAATATAAAAATATATTAAAATATTTAAAATATATTTACTTAAAAATGTTGCTGCAAAACTCTCAGCGTCAATCAAATTACAGCATATACATTATTCTGCAGGATGTTTTCAGAGAACCTATGTATAAAAGTACTTGTACGTACATGTAAAGGAAGTCAAACAAACCTCCCAAAAGTTAGCATTTATCTAACAAGGGGTATGGAGTAGTGATAGCAAAGAAAAACTTTTTCCTAACACACACACACACACACACACACACGAAAATGAAAGAAGTTGAAATCTGCTTCATCAGTTTCCTCTTGGAGTAGATTGGAACTAATATAGAGACCCATGTGTGGCCAATGTGCAGAAAGTGAGAGACTTTGGAACACTTAGTCCCAAGGCTCAGGGATCTTTGCAGAAGAGGAGGCAGTAAGGAAATAAGAGTCAGGGAAAGGGAGACAAGGGACAGTGTCTACCAATTACAATAGGAGGGATACATGTTAGAATTCACAGAGGCCAGAGTGACAACGTGCACAGGGCCTATACAGGTTTAAGCTAAAGATGGTCCCAACCTTGAGAGTGGAAAGTGGACCCAAATCTGCATCCTTAAGCAAGAAGCTGTCTTCAGTTGACACCCACGTGCAAGGGGAAATGTTCATGTGCTCCAGTGGAGTCAGGGCAGGCACATAAGACATTTAAGGGTAGGCCTCACATCCAGCAGGCAATGGCCATCTCAGAACAAATTCAATGGGATTGTTTTAGGTTTTTTTTCCTTTGGGCATTTACTCCTATTTTCCTTGCATGTTATGGTTTCTGAGTTTGTTTTTAGTATTTGTGTGGATGTCATTTTGTTCTGGTTTGTTTGTGCTTAAGGACTGGGAGGAAATGGAGGGTAAGTGTGATCAAAATATATTGTATGGAAAAATTATTTTCAATTAAATAGAAAGGAAAAATATTTTCTATCAAAGGAACTCTATTCCATGGGTTGAGAGGTGTGTCTATCTCTAGTTGAAATTCATAGCATGGGTAAGGACCAAAGATGTGAGCTGCTTGCCTCTTTTCGGTCTTTAGATAAAGAGTTGCCCACAATTCTACTAGAGTATTAAGAATGGAGGCCCACTACAGGGTAGAAGGTGAGCACAGTCATTTGGTGGCTCTTTATTTCACAGAGAATCTGCCTAATAGGCTAGTTCGCAGAGTTCGATGTTATTTGACATGCTTGGTGATAAGTAGCAGGGAGGTGACAATTTATTGTAAGACAATGTTCACAGTGGAGATGGTAGGTTGAGGCCACAGTTTGATTTCACGGAACAACAGCCCAAAAGCAGAACACTGGGAGCTTGTCTCTCCCAAATGGATAAAAAGTCAGGCAGCCATATTTCTTTGTGTTTTTTTTTTCAAAGCAGAAGGGCGGGAGAAAATGTCTCAAAATGGCGATTTCGTGAGCACCTAGAACAACACTGCCACCACGTGGAAATAGTTTCAACATAGACAGTGCCATTCCATTCCCGCTTCCTGCCTTCTCAGAGTAAGGTCTGTAGAGGCATGGAGAAGCTGGTGTTCAATACTGGACTTCCCTGAGTTCCTCTAAGACCCTAGAACCTGTATTCTCATTCACTCTATCTTTATCACGTTATCTTTAACGGAGCAGTTATCTGTGCTGTTATAATACTTTGGTGCTGTTTCTCTAAGAATCTTTTCATTGGTCCTGGGTGCATCAAAATGGATAGTTGTAGGTGCCATGAGATTGCTTATTTTGAAATGATCCCTGAATCTTTGTATGTTCTCTTTAAAAGAACTTATTTTCTGAATCCATGCAAAAAAAATACTTAAAATGATAATTTCAACAGATAATGAAAGTCTAGGCCAAGCAGAGGTGACACAGGCCTTTAATCTGAGGAAAATCTCTGAGTTTGGAAGCCAGCCTGGTCTACAGAGCAGGAACCAGGAAAGCCAGAACTACACAGAGAAACCCTGCCTATAGTGGTGGAGTGGGGGATGGAATCCTGAGGCCACACAGTGAAAGAAATTGCTAGAGTAGTTGCTCTCAGCTACTGTTGCAGCAATGTGCTTGCTGCCATGATGGTCATAGATTTACCCTTCAAAATCATAAGTAAGCCTCCAGTTAAATGCTTCGTTGTGGCTCTTCATAGCAATAGAAGAGTAAATAAGAGATTGTTACCTGACTGGCATTTATAGGCAGTACTGTAATGGTTTCATTAAAATGCTGCAGGTCCCTGAGTGGCAGATGTGGGCAGCAGGCCTTGTGGTGGCTAAGAGACTGAGATTGATAGGCATGCCATGCATAGTGAGGTTGGATATTTATTTTGTGGGTTATGGAAGGGAAGGGAAAGGGGAGAAGGGTGAAGAGCACAGAGAGAGTAAGAGAGACAGAGAAAGACAGAAAAAAACAAGAGAGGGGAGAAGTGGGGAGAAGGGAGCAAGGCACTGTGAGTTGTGAAACTCCATCCAAATGATGGCAGTAGAGCTCCATGAAGGAACTTGTGGGTGCCTGTCTCACACCATTCCTGTCTGAAAAATAAAAAAAAAAAAGTCGCCAAGGGACAAAGGCCCATGAAAACAGGGCTGCCCAGACTTTTGTCCATCTCTAAGTACTTTGAAAGCCCTTTGTGTGTGTGTGTGTGTGTCTTGTTTTCCACGTTTATTCAAACTGAGACCTAAGAGGTCACAGGACTCTCTCTGTTTCCTTCTTTATAACTCTCTATTCTTACCCGTGCTAGATACCTAAGCTGTTCTTAAAATTTTGGTCCCATTAATTTGTTGTAGGTTTTACATAATAAAGTTACGTTAGGAGATTGAGAAGCTAAAAATTATGTTGTATTCATTGCATACAGTGCAATGAATATACATGGTGGGTTCCTTGCTTACTTAGCATGCCCTAGGCACCTGAGATTTATTTATTATACTGATTTTTGTGAGGATACATTGTATTTAGTCACTTTGCTTAAAGTGTTTATCAGGTTTAGGCATTACCTAGTGGAATTTTCAGGATGACTTCTGTCTACTCTTGTCATCTACAAGTAAAGATACCTTGATGTCTTCCTTTCCAGTGTATTCTTTGCTCTCCTTCAGTTGTCTTATCCATCAAGGGAAGACTTTCTCAGCAGAGACAGGCCCCACCCAAGAGGCTTGGACAGGGAATTGGATGTGTTGTGGCATGCTCAGTGAAAGTAAACAAACCCACTTACTACTTTGAGGGAGTGACTTAACTTAAGAAAAGTTTCTGAGACGCCTGCACCAACATACCTGGCTTTAAATTAAAGAAAGGCCTTTGAAACCTTGTATGGCTTTGAAGAAAACTTCTCACAAATCCATACTGAAAAACATCAGTTAAAAAAATGTTTTTTTGAGAATGTTCTGCTTAAACTTGGAGTAAACAATTTCATTTTGCAGTTTTTCTCCCTACTTTCCTTGATATTCACGCTTACATTAACATTAAAACTCTGTGTAACCTCCTAAGGTTTCCCAACAATAAAGGTTTGAGGAGCTATGGATAACATAGTCCAATTTAGATGGAAATTTATTAGATATTCAATGTTATTTATTGAACAAAAGTCTATAGACCCAACTCTGTGATCTGTCTGAGTGCCTGGATCAGGATGTGGGTTGGTTTCCAGGCAATCTGTGAAGTGAATCTGGCAGAGAACTACTAGCCTTCCTGGTTTCTAGATATGACTGACTGGCTGGCTGCATTTTCTTATTCTACCTAGAACTGGAGCCTAAGATTCAACGTTGAGCACAAGACAGTCCTGCACCAGCATAGGCACTGGAGGTAGAATCTGCTGGAGAGGAGGAAACTCAAGGCTTGATCACTGACTGGCCACTGACTGCTTCAAAACAGAGGCCTGAGAAGGTGGGCACCTCAGCTCTCCATCTCCTTCCCTTTCCCTCCTGCTTCCATTAGTTTTCTGTACTTTCCTTTTTCTCTTCTTTGGATTTTTGCCTTTAGTGTTTCGATGGTTGTTTCTGATGAAGGAACAGAGCTATTAGCTGTGGCACTCAGATAAAATTAAAATGGAGGCTAAGCTGTCAGTGAATCACCTTTGCTCTCTCTGAAGGAAGGAGAAAGATTACTGGACTCTGCTTTGGTTTTGCGTGTGTGTGTGTGTGTGTGTGTGTGTGTGTGTGTGTGTACTGTAGTTTTTTCAAATAGGAAAGGCAGAGCAGAGCAATGCACGTTCTTTTTAGTAGGGCAACAGTGCCATCAGTGGAATATGTTTCCTTTATCCTTGCGCATGTATGCACTGCTTCCTCAAGCCTATTTCCAGCCATATTTGAAAATGAGGATCAAAACGATTCTCAAATGGCCTAGCCTTGCCTCCTCCCATTTTCTACTTTTGTCCTGTAGGCAGATTCGAGTCTTGAGTCCTTCAGAGTCTTAGATGTAGACCTTGGTGTCCTAGTGCTCAGTTACTAGTGCACAGCTGTCCTGAGATCCAGGAACAGGATGTGGAGGGGCGGGGTTTGCACTACTCAGATCGCAAATTGAATCTATTAGCTTGTGTTTAAGGCAAGAAGCCGCCTCCCTCTCCAGGTTCTGGTGAGAAAACTTTATAGTCCATGTTTGTGTTGGTCCCTGAAGAGAAGTCAGGGAACCCAAGATGAATTGGCACCTACAGTTTTAGTGTCTGCAGTTGCCATCTTCTGCCATGGCTAAGAATCATGGGAAGGAAGCTTAGCTCAGTGGGGCTGTGAGTTGTGAAACTCCATCCTGATGATGGCAGTAGAGCTCCATAGAGGAGCTGATGAGCATTTGTCTCCCGCCGTTCCTGTCTGAAAAAACGCCATCCAGAGACAAAAGGCCCAAAGAAGATGGCTGTCTGGAATTTGTCTAGTTCTAAGAATTTGTGTCTTGTTTTTCTTGTTCAGTCAAAGTGAGACATAAATTTAGCAGAGGAGGATATTTCTTTTTCTTTCTTCTTTTTTGTTTTTTAATAACATTTTCGTTTTTACCCTTGCCGAGACTTAAGGTGTTGTTACATGTTTGGTTCAGTTAATTTGTTGTTGTTTTTGCATAATAAAGTTATGGTGAGAGATTGGGAAGCAAAGAATTATTGTGTTAACTCCTGTGGTGCCATGGATACAGATGAGGGGATCATTGCTTACACAGCTTGACTTAGGGATTTGAGTTTGTTTTTTGTTTGTTTGTTTTGTTTTGTTTTTTTCTAGACAGGGTTTTTCAGTAGCTTTTGGAGCCTGTCCTGGAACTAGCTCTTGTAGGCCAGGCTGGCCTCGAACTTACAGAGATCTGCCTGCCTCTGCCTCCCGAGTGCTGGGATTAAAATCATGCTTCACCACTGCCTGTAGGCATTTGAGCTTTATATACTGCTACAAGTGACTGGGTGGGGTAACTAATAGACACACAGTTTATGCCACTGGTCGTTTCAGAATGGCTGATATTGGAAGAAACATCCATGGTAGTAAATCATGGGGATAGAAATGTAGAAAAAGAGTCTTAATAGTTACTGAGACCTATTTATTTTGCTGTAATAGTTTTATTAATCATTTTACTGGATATTTTTAAAAATGCATGCGACTCAGTTCAATGTTTTCAATGCATTCGAATCAGTTGTAAATATCAAATATTTTCAGTGATTTGATGTTGTCTGCGTACTTCAGATCCCACAATTTATTAGAGAAAAAAATGAACTTTCTAAAGCCTGCTCCTAGTACGTGTACAAAATCTGTGTTGCGTTCACATGTTATGTGCTAATCAACTTTATATACTTTTATAACTCCAAAGTGAAGTAGTTTAATTTTATGACATCTAAATAATAATAGTAAAATAAATTAATCCCAAACAAATTGCATTCTGACCAAACAACCAAAGACAAAAAGGACCTAGCTAGGCTGTGGTGGTGCTCATCTTTAATTTTAGCACTCTGGAGGCAGAGGCAGGCACATTTCTGTGAGTGCAGAGTCAGCCTGTTGTAAAATGCAAGTTTCAGGGCCACTAGGACTGTTGTTACACAGGGAAATCCTGTCTCAAAAGAAGCAGCAAAACTCAATTGAACTAAAAGAAAACAAAACAAAAAGGGAGCTAAAGAAACACAGAGACACACATGTTTGTACACACCGGATTACCACCAAAAACAAAACTGCAAACGAGTGTGTGTGTGTGTTTGTGTGTATGTATGTTTGTGTGTGTGTGTGTGTGTGTATCCCCCCATCAGTTTCCATGTACTTTCCTTCTTTGGATTTGTCTTTAGTGTTTTGATGGTGGTTTCTGATAAAGGAACAGAGCTACTAGCATTGGCACTCAGATAAAGTTAAAATGGAAGCCAAGCCTTTAGTAAATTAATTTTGCTCTCCCTGAAAAAAGAAGGCAGGGTTGCCACAGTTGCTGGACTCTGCTCTGTTTGTGTGTGTGTGTGTGTGTTTTTGTATTGTAGTTTTCTTTCAAATAGGAAAGGCGGAGCAGAGCAACAGATGGTTTTTTCAGTGGGGCAACACTGCCATTAAGTGCAAAGTGTTACAAACATTTACTTGTGCATGCCCACATTGCTTACTCAATGCTACTTCTAGGCATTTTGAAGGTGAGGGTCAGGGAGAGGAGACTCTTACTTTTGGGCTCCTTCCATTTTCTTCCTTTTTCTGTAGGTAGGCTGAAATCATGATTCATTTTAGAGCCATAATGCAAACTCTATTGACTGAGGGCCCAGTTACTAGTGCACAGATGTCTTGAGATCCAAGAACAGGAAGTGGAGGGGCGGGGTTTGCCCTGCTCAGCTTGCAATAGGAATCTATTAGCTCTTGTCCTAGGGCAGGAAGCCGCCTTCCTCTCCAGGTTCTGGTAAGAAAACTCTATAGTCCATGTTTCTCTTGGGGTATGAATAGAAGTCACAGATCCTGAGTCTGCACCTAACATTGTAGTTGTCTGCAGTCGCCATCTCCTGCCATGGCTAAGAATCATGGGAAGCATAGCTCAGTGGTGCTGTGAGTTGTGAAAGTCCATCCTGATGATGGCAGTAGAGTTCCATGGAGGAGTTGGTGAGCATTTGTCTACCGCCCTTTCTGTCTGAAAAAACGCCACCCAGAGAGCAAAGGTCTCAGAAAAGATGGTTGCCTTGAGGTTTGCCTAGCTCTGTGTCATTTGCAAAGTATTTTGTTTTGATATTTCAAATGAAGCCAAACTAAGTCCTAAATCTAGCAAAGATAATGGAACTGTTCAACCTCTGTTCTGTAGCACATTTACCTGCTCCTTATAAATGTTTTACAAATCTCCTTTTGTTTAATCTAGGCACGTAGCATTATTTAAATTTTTGTTAGTATTTATTTTCTCTGATTTTTATACAGTAAGGATGTTCTATGAGGTTTAGAAGCAACGTTCCTTGAGGTTGGCTTGTGCAGGGCAGTGACTATAAATGATGTGTTGAATGCTTGAGTTCCATGTCCTAGACTAGGGGTGGTGATGAGGTGGGGAGCTAGTTTTTGTATATGCCATGCAACAGAAAATTACTGAATTCTAATATTGTAAGAAATATCCATGGTAGCTAATTTCACTCATAATATGATTAGAATGGTATTGTAGAAAACAATGAGATATAATTATTTTACTTTAATAATGTTATTAATGTTTTACTGAGTATTTTCTCTCTGTGTTTGAATCTATATTGGAGGCCAAGAGAATTCACTGAAAAATAAAATATGTTCCTAGTGATTTGATGTTGCTTATGGACATCTGATCCCTCTAGTTCCTAGAGAAGTAAAATTAGTCTTTCTAATGACTTTATTGAGTCATCTGCAGGTAAAAACTCATTGTATGTAAGTATTATATCTTAATAAAACTGTCTTCTATAACTCTTAACTTCAAGCTGGAAGCTCTTTACTTCAAACTTTATAATATTTATAATTAAATAACAATTGCATACACAAATTTAAATCTAGTTTCCGCATATGAGAAAGATAATATCGTTTTTATCTTTCTTTTTTTACGTTTTTATCTTTCTGAGCTTAGTTTATTTGATATGTTTGTGTCTTTCTATTTTCCTTCAGTTCACGATTTTGTTTCTTTTCATGGCTGATTAAAATTTTGATCATCGTGCAGACTATATTTTTTCATATATTGATGAATATTTATGGTTGTTTCATTTCTTAGCTGTAGGCCATGATGCAGCAGTATCATGGATGTGCAAATACATTTCATAGCAGAATGTATAGTCCTTTGAAGATATAAGGAAGAGTAAGATCAAGTCATCCTTTACTACGGTTTTTTGCCTGGTTCTGATGCTATTATGACCTAGCTTCCTTGTAACTGTACCAGAGATATAAGATGAGCTTCAAGGGTCTAGGTAGATAGTTAGCAATTAAAGAGACCTCAGGATCAAGACCTGTTGGCTCAAACCTATCTGTAACTCCATTTCCACAGCATCAAATTCCCTCTTCTGAGTTCTTGGAATAAAAACAGTCATTGGGTGTACATATATTCCTAGAGGCGAAACAATGATACATAGAAATTTCAAAATTAAATCAACACGCATTGTTTCTGATTTTGTGGCTTAGTTAGTAGATTGCTTCCCCTTAATATCACATATGCCACTGTTTTACTATCAGCCACCAATACTATCAAGTCAGTAAATATCTAAGAACAATCCTGAAGAATGTCTAAGAATATATGAACCTCTTGAGTTTTAATAAATACAAAATTTAAATGGTAGATGTCTGCAAGAATGAAAACTTTTAAAGAGATATATGTCTTATAGCTTATTTTAAATATATCTTAAATATCTTATAGTTTATCTTAAGATATGTCTATTATCTTTATGTAGATTGAAACTATGAAATAATACAGAGATTTCTCGTATCCACTGTCTTCAGTGTGTACTGAGTTACAGTGCAAGAAAGCATTTACATTAAGTTATTGTCACCGATGTGTGCTACATTATTAACTACGTTCCTCATGATATAGGATAGTCAGTGCCATGTATTTGTGTTTATTTATATAAACACGGATACTGGGGCCGTTGAGATGGTAGACATACTTGCTTCCAATCCTGAGTACATGAATCCTATATCTGGAAATCAAATAGTAGAAGAAAGCAGATTCCTGCATGCTGTCCTTACAATAAACATGTGTTCACATGCATAAAATAAATAGATAAATGTAGATCAACTTTCAAAAGGGAAGGAGATAGTAAATATTTAAACATGTTAAGGTGTGATTATAATTACTTTGCGTGTTGCTACAACAGATACCTGGTGTTTTTTCAAACTACAGCATACACCTTAATTTGTAGTTTATTTTCAGAAAACCTTACAAAGAAGGAAATATATGTCTATTTAAAACACCGAAAGATAATCATCCAAAGGGTTTTAAGTTGGTTAACAGGCTGATATTTATGCAAACTTAGTATTTCTTAAACACTGGGTAGATCTGATATTTAAGGGATAAACTTACACACACATGCACACACCGCAAGTATATGAAGATAATTAAAAGTAGTTGAACAGGGAGTGAGAAATGGCTCAGTGGTTAAGAGCACTCACTTTTCATCCAGAGGTCTTGAGTTCAATTCCCAGCAACCACATGGTGGCTCACAACCATCTATAATGAGATCTGGTGCCCTCTTCTTGCCTGTAGGGATACACATAGGCAGATGCTGTGTACATAATTAATAAAAAAAAGTAACTGAATAATGCTTCATAGTAAAGGAGTGTTTTTGTTGTTTTTATTTTAAATGGCGAACTGACGGATAATTGAGGTGTCTCTCCTAGTGGAAATTCCTACCATATGGGGGACCACAGGTTTGTAATGCATTGACTCATGTGAGCTGTCTCTTTTTCTTCTTAGATCCTTTGACAAAGGTGCCAACAATTCAACACAGACTATGAAAAATAGTGGTGGACTGGAGTGTGGCCTGTGAAGATAACTTGGTAAAAGACGAGGTGGTTATGCCAACTCGTAGCTAAATCTGATCTTTCAGGACTGAAAGTTCCCTCTTCATTTTAGACAGGATCCAAGAATTTGATGAGCTTAAACTGCTCAGTGGAAAGTACATACCTATATAGTAACAGGGCCGAGGTGATTTAAGAATGCATGCATACTGGGGAAGTGGTAGGATAAGCCCAAGGTTTGTGTTTCTGTAGAACATCCAGGGAGTCAGTTCACAGTAAGGTAAGCTTGTCCTTCAAGTTGGGCAAAATGCATGGCAACTGTATTTCCTGGCGACTTTCTCCTTGGTTGGCATTTTTTCAACCAAGAAGGGTAGGAGAAGAACTCTCAGCAGTGGCTCTGTGAACCTAGGTAGGACTCTACACCGCCATGAAATAATAGTTTCCACGCTGACAGCACCATTCCAGGTTCCTGCCTATTCTTAGGTAAGGCCTCTCTGAACTGGCCTGGAAGAGGCCTTTCGGGCCTTGGAGAACCTGTGTATGCTAGTATTCTCTAGATATTCTAATAATTGAAGCAGTTACATGTCCTGATTGAATAGTCTGGAGCTATGTTCTACTAAAATCTTAGGCTTTATCATGACTACAGCAAAAGAAATGGAAGTAGAGAGTTTTTGAGTGCTTATTTTAATATGATCCTTTCCACTTTAGTATTTCCCTTTAACAAGCACTGCCTTATTTTTACAAATCTGTACAAGTGTGCTTCTTAAAAGAGGCAACACAGTTTACCAAATGATAAAAGTCAACTTTTGAAGCTATGGGTAGAGACTTGCCTCCCATGCCTTGTGTTTGATACGAGGCACTCCAGAAACAGTGGAGCCAGCACTAGAAGGCTGGCGAAGGAGCACCAGAAGTTGAAGGTCATGTTAGGCTACATGGGGTCAGCCTGGGCTGAGAAACTCCTTTAAAATAAAATAATAGAGAAAGGAGTAAAGAATTTAATGGGATTGAAGAGTTCAGTTTATATTTTTGACAATAGGTGACGTTGATTTCTATGAAGAGTATAAATGGAAACATATCAGCCCATGTTTGGTATGGTAAGGATTACTGAGTGTAGAAAAGGGATCCCTTGCAAACATCTGTAGTAATAGAGATGCCTTCCTCTTGCCACTGAATTTAGAAATCTCCAGAGCATTCTTTTCCTGCTGTGCTTGCGATGCCTCTCTTAATTTTCAC